>JAEUWS010000140.1:0-118245 GCA_018524945.1 Podaxis sp. C-F-92630
GTATACTAGGAACTGACACTGAAGGTTGGGTGTGGAAGCCTGTGGGCTGTAGATGCCCAGAGACCCCAGGCAATGAGGTCAAAGTGGGAATGCATTGGGTCACCCAAAAACATGAGGCACCACCCAGCCAAGGCATTCCATCATGGTGAGCTCACCCACAGAGGCAATGGAGAGTGTTGGTAGTGTGTCAGGTTGTGTTTAATGGTTGTTGGATATGGATGTTGCAGGTATGTAGGGGCTGATGCTGGCATAACAGCATGGGTTTTAATGCCAGCATAGTAGTGGTGAATTTGTTTGGGGCTGACATAGCAGCAGTGAGTTAATTGAAGGCTGACATAGCAGCAGTGAATTTATTGAAGGCTGGCATAGCAGCAGTGAATTTGTTTAAGGCTAGTGTAGCAGCAGTGAATTTGTTCAAGGCTGGTGTAGCAGCAGTGAATTTGTTTAAGGCTGGTGTAGCAGCAGTGAATTTGTTTAAGGCTGGCATAGCAGCAGTGAATTTTTTTTTTTTCAGGCTGGTGTAGCAGCAGTAGGTTTGCAAGGTGATTTATAAGGGTAGGTGAAGTACAACATTATCAGGTGATGGCAAACAGGGTGGTTGTGGTGGAGGTAGGAGATAGTTTGTAAAGCCAGCATAGTAGCATAATATGATAGTGTGTTGGGTTGTAAAATTGGGTGAGTAATGTGAAGGTGCCAAAAGTCATGGCCAATATGTTGAAGGAAATCATGAGGGATGGAAGCAGTGCAGGAAGAAAAAGGGGGGGGGTTGGAGATATAATGGTGAAGTTACTTACTGGAGGGACTGACTGCCTGGGAGGGGCATCGCTGGGGTTGAGTGGTGTGTTTAGAGGATGGGGTATGGCCGGGGGAGAGGACTGGAAGGCTTGAGTGTGAGATTGAGGGGGAGCGGCCGGATTAGGTGGTGGTGGAGTCTGGGGTGGTGAAGTGTCTGGTTGTATGCTGTTCCATTCTTCGAAGTCCTCGTCCTCGTGGGATGGGAGGTGGGGGGGTTTGAGAGATTAGACTTCGGGGTTGGTGGTGTCTGCAAGGGAAGGGGTGTTGATAGGTGGGGTCTTGGTGTAGTGCAGGATTATTGGCAAAATGTTGTCGAATGTTGTTACAGAGGTTTAGGACCGTTCCTCTGGTAAGAGAGAGATCGGCATGATTTCTTGGGCGAGGAGGCATGGGAATGTGATATTTAAGAAGTGTTACTTAGAAGGAGGAATGGTGTAGAAGGGGAGGGTGGTACGAAGTAGAGGTGACAAAGGAAATAGGAGGTCGAAGGATGTGTGTCTACTAAGTCACGCTGTCACACGGTGTGTGGACGAGAATATACACCGCGCTCGTTCCTCGCGAGGTGTGCCACGATTCTCCTTGGGGCACATCGGCGCTGGTCGTCCGTCGTCTCCAGAGAAACAGTTGTCTTTTCCCATAAGATGGAGACGCTCGAATACAGATGAAAAACGTCCGGAGTGACAACTACCTGTTGCAGTGGTTACAGCATCGCATGCATTTCATTGCGGCTGGCCTGGGTGTGGCGCCGACTTCACTGCTCTCATACCTCTTAGAGCTCATGAAGTTTAACATTGGCTCGCTTGGAAGAGCGATAAGGACGAGGCACAGGACAAGGCCAGAGTGATGCCTGGTATCTCTTCTCTTCTCGAGTGATCCTGCTTGATTCTTCATCCTATTCTGAGGTCACAGGCTTACATATTTCGTACTGGTTTTATTAGCTACGTTCTTAGTTCATATCACTCCTAATTACGTTATACTAGCATTCCTCGCCCATTTGCTGCCGCCGTGGACGTCAAGGAATCGTTCTTCCTTCTCTGGTCGCCTTCGCGGCTTCGCTCTACGCCTCGTTCCTCAGATAACGCCCATAGATCAACATTAAATGTTCCTTGTCCTTCACGACATTAGTCAGCATCTCTCAAAAGTGCTCAAGTTCCGAAATAGTGGTGGAATGAACTGGCACTCACACTCTTTGTCTTCAGTACACTCGGCTTTTCACTCAAAGCCTTCGCATACTTTTCCCAAGCCTCTCCGGCCTCACTTCGCTTATACCCCCTGTTCTCTGTAATAACCCAGTCTCTTGCGACCCATGGAGCTACCGCAGCATCTACAATTCCAAATTGTTCCCCAGAGAAGTACGGCCCTTTAACATGTTGCGCAAGCTTCCTCTGGGCTTCGTATAGCTCCCCTCGGGCTTTAGCTTGCATCTCCGGATCCTGGGATTGGAGAAGACGATGGAACGCCGGGTTGTAATTCTTGCTGAGATGGTCCAGCCATATTCTGGCAACGGCCCGATCATATGGGTCTGCTGGAAGTAAGCTAGGTTTGTACGTCGGATAGACGTCTTCCAAGAACTCCAAGAGAACCAGGGATTCGTATAGAGCCTTTCCCTTGTACTCAACAGCGGGAACGAGGCCTTTAGGGTTGATATCTGAAGTTATTTTCCATACGTATCAGTTTCCTTGAGTTAGATAGGACGGCTATAGTAGTTCACATACCAAGGAAATGTTTCTCCTTCTTGTAGGGGTTAACCTCCTTGTATTGGTAAGGGATTCCTTTCTCTTCCAAAGCAATCCAGACACGTTGAGCGAACGGGCAGAACTAGACACCGACATTGTCAATCAGTCTTCCAATTAGCGCAGTGATCGGACAATAATCTAGACAGACCCAACCGGCCCAAAACACGAGTTCCTGTGGGCCTTGATGTTTCGCTACTGTTTCCGCCGCGGTACCGGTGGCATGAGGATTTATTTGTGCATCTGCGATGGACATGGCGCCTGTAGATGTGAAAGCTAGACGAAGAGTTCCATGATGTCCATACAGGCTGATATATATGCGCGTTGGTGAGAATTCCGAGTCTCAGAATAACAGCAAAGGATTGCGTCAGAGGCGATTGTTAAGAAAACATCAGTAATCCAGTATTTGTAAGTCATTGATTTTTAGATTCGAGTGGAAACGGGATAGCCAAGTAGCCGTATGTAAACCGCAAGGAGTTAGGAAGCTGATGTATGTACTTAGCTGTTGGCAAAAGACACAAAATTAGGAATGAACAAGAATTGTCATCTGTTCTCGGTTCTCCTCTTTCTCCGGCTCCCACATGTCTCGAGTCATCTTTCGGTCTCGGCGGACATCTATAACGCCCACCACCTCCCCTTCATCACCGCTAACCTCACCGTCCGTGCTATTCTGAGCTTGAGGAGGGGTAACCGCTTTCCTGCGGTTGAACACCCTGATCTTAGGGAGTCGCACATACCCACATTCCATCGGGACCAGGCGCCAAGTTATTTTTTCCTCTGCGCCTGGTAGAAGGATCGGTAAACGTCCACTTCTCAACCCAGAAACAACGAAAGCGTCCACGTTGTCAGCTTCCAGCTGGCAGAGAATGTTAGCAGACAAGGACGGATGATAGTTGCGAATCGAGAGGCTGAGGTTGATCGGGACATGAAGCTTTGCCGTTGAGGGGACATCCAAGAGGGCTACCACGTTTTCTCGCAGCAGACTCAGAGCCGGAATTGTGATCCGAGTTGCAGAGAGTTCGCCATGCTTTCCATCTGCTAAAATTCTGTAACCCTGTAAAGATAGACAAATTCGGGATTGGTTGTAACGACAAACCTTCGCCACTGAATTATGTAGTGCCCCGGTATCAGCGCAGTTTTTTCACTCGTAAAATCATTGGCCGGGATGACGAAACGGCATGACATGTTAAATTCATCTCCAGGAAGGAAGTCTAGCGACCGTATTAGCTGATCTATGGCCTATCTGGCTCCAGACCAAATGAACTCACCTCCAGGGAACAGGTCATCATCCTCTGTTTTGAGTGAGGTGTCAAGAAGTTTGACTTCAACATCCTATTGCTACTCAGCAAAGCACCCTGGACCTAGGAAAACCCGCATACTCACCTCGTCCTCGAGCCCAATATGTTCCACATATACGGGCCACGGTCCCGCGATTGAGACATCTGTCAAAACCATCGCCTCCGTACCTCTCCCCTCATCTTCGTAGTCCTCGTCGTAGCTCACCAGATCTGCAAGGCCACCCCATTCCTTCAAGCTATGCTGATACGTAACTTCCTGCTTGACTTGGAAGGCCTCTAATGTCGGTACAACAATAGTTTGCAACGTTTCTGTCGCGTCATTTACTCGGTGTTCTTGATTTTCGTCTATGACTTCCGGTATTCTTGTTTGTACCGAGATATCGAGTACTCTATCACCTGCAGCCCCGCTACTAAGGAGATGCAATGTCTTGGTAACCGACATTCCAGGCGCGACCACACCACTATGTACACCTTTAATCAGACTTGAGGACTGTTCGTTGTCCACTGTGATGCTATTGACTAAGAAGATGCTGAGTTGAGCTAAAAACCAAGCTATAACGACACCCATACCAGCACCATCAGCGTCACTAGGTTGCAGCAGAACATTGAGCACGACTTCCAGGTCCTTATCGTCGACATTCGTAACTGCGATTGTGATAGGATAAATTTCATCCAAATAAGCTGGGGCATCATGCTGGATTGAAACAGACACCTGGTGCTGACGATGCTTGACTCTAAAAGACAAGTCAGAAGAGGAGACGAAGCGACACAAGGCGCGTACGTAGTCGAGGAATACTGCTCTCGTTTGATGCTCGTGAATCGCGGGGGATCGAGAGATGAAAGCCATTTTCCACTAGTTGGGAGTCCTCGACGAGAGGCACAAGGTTGCAAAGGGAGCTCGACTTTCCAGGAATTCAGTTCTAATGTCGCTATAAGCTTCACAACCTATGAATACGGGTTAGCAGAATACGCAGAGGCTAGAATAGTTTATCTACCTTGAGGACCGTGGGCACGCTTGACGACACTGTCGCAGAAACTACCAAAACGCTCCCAAGATCCCATCGCAAGTTCGCCTTAGCCTCAACGAGCACTTGAGACTTCACATCACCAATGTTAACCCATTGGACCGAACTTGCGTTTTGCTGCTTTTCTGAGGAGTGACGGATGATGACGGGTGATTCGTTGCCGTCTAAGTGGATTGCCAGCGAAGAAAAAGGCAACGATGATATAGAGATTGAAGTTGGGGCTGTTAGCAAAACCTGGAACGCAGCTGCTTCGCCGATTTTGACGCTTGAGGACCAAAACACAGCGCTGGTTTCAACTGGAATATATGAGCACTTGAAGATATGGAATAATTCTATAGACCTCACATAAAGGGTTTGTCTCGAGGGATTCAATGACAAATGGCATGTCCGGGGATTTCGGGACAGTGCTCTATTAGGAGACTGAGAGCGCGATACGGCGCGATACGGAGAAAGAAGTACCTGTAGGACAGCTACCAGGTCTTCTTCCAAACCGGTCGTGTCTTCCTCATCTGGGGTATCTGCGAGATAAGTCGTCAAGAAGGTGGAGTTACAATGACAACAAAGGGGACACACCACGTCCCATCATCTCCAATAATAACCTTATACTCAGCTCAACATCGCCAAGCTGTTTTGCACAAGCATACCATGTCGTCAGGAGTGGCCTCAACATTAACCCCCAATGCTCCCTGCGGTACGTTCTAGCTATCCGCTCAAAGAATCTTTCCGACACTATTAGTGCTACTCTGAGCATATCAGGAGTAACCTACCGAATGGCCATTTCATATTGTCCTGAATCGCAGTACGTTTGAGCGATGCGATAAGCAATCCAAAGAGTGAGGCGTCCTTGACCATGGATTGAAGGATCTCCTGGATTGTACTTCTTGAAAAGCTCGTAGGCCTTGGTATACAGCTAGTAACAAGATGATCAAATCTTCTCCACACTTGGAATATGTACGACTTGCCTCGAGAACTATAGTATTATGATCAACCTTTTTCTCGTTCGTGAACCCGGGGGACAGCGAAACAGGCTGGCCATTTTGCTAAGGATGGTACATCAATTGGGCAGTCGACGATAAGTCATTGTGACGGGATACCTCCGCCTCTAGAGCAGCCTGGAACTTAATCCGTCTCATCTCCGTACATCTCGCAGCAGCATAGTAGTAGAAGCCCGGATGTTGAAGTGAGTGACTTGGATTGAGTCCCAGCGTCCTTGGATCAGCATCGACGCCAGTCAACCTTTGGGCACTCGGGGTCAAAATGCTCGAGTTAGTGGTACTTGGCGCAGGAACTTGAGGTTTATGTACAGGGATAACTAAGGTCGAGCGTGTTCCTTGTTCCAACAATTCTGCGAAGAGACGATTCCTGAGAAGAAATATCACTCTTGGCGCACATGCGAACCCAATTGGACTTACTGTCGGGCGAGCCAGCTCCAAAACTCATAGGTTTCTTCACCTATGCCCCATCCCCTCGAGAAGTCACCGAACTTGCGCATATGGGTCGTGTGATGGGATAAGGCGAGACTGTGTTCATTGTTGTAAAGGTAGAGCTTTGTGATCTAATCGCGTGTCAGCCAAAGACCAAGTACGTGAAAGTCAGCTCACCTTGATGTTAATAGTATCTGCAAGAACCTTTGCTTCAGCCCATCGTTTCGTTCTGGGAGGCAAGATCGCAGGGGACCCGAACATGATTACGAGCGTATCGTATGCGTCCTGATAATGTCTAAATGTCGTCAGAAAAGCCCATAGATGGGTTGAAGGCAGGCTCACTTGAGAGCGACTTCGTCCTCTCCCCGGAACTCCGCGAAACACGCCATCTTGTATTCGTAGCGTACTGTCCAACCTTCAGGTCGAAGTGGTCTAGCGATATTGCCGATAGGGGGATTGGGATATGATGAAACAGTGGTCGAGTGTCTATTGCGCTTTCTGCGTACGCGTTTCGAGTGTGCCGTGTAATATTCGACTGCTGGCTCGTAAAGAGCCTCGGATAGACTTAAGAAAGGTGAGAATTGGACGCACATATTCGGCTAGAAAACACAAACCTCTTCACAAATTCACCTAATTCTGACGGGCTCACTGGACTGAGTACGAACAGAGTCGCCCGGGAGTCTAAGCCACTATGCCGTCTGATATACGTCAACCTTGCGTCCAGTGTTGGATCGTCTGCAATATACGAATAATAAGCACGGACACAGTACACAACCCGCAGACTCCTCACCGAGCATCCTCCGACTTGCCAGTAGCACAACCGTCAGCTTAATATTCCTCTCATTCGTACTCTTCTTCCTGTGAGCAATCACTGCTGCAAGCTCTGTATCCCGTCTCCTCTCCTCTGCTTCCTTCTCCTTCTCCCTCTCCATGTCAGGTCCCTCCAAAGGCGACTTCAGATTTTGCGGGGGGTGCTCATACAACCTCAAAAACATAACAAACACGGACGGTACGAGGGTCGTGTGTTTGCGTATCCATATAGGCGCAATCAATCCATCCGGATGCAGAGGTGAACTTGGGGTTAACGGCGACAATGGTGAGTGTGATGAAGCATATTGCGGGTCGTCCGGTGAGACAAGCTTGCGAGGCGGAAATCGGGCTTCTTGGTCGACCAAGACGACATGAAATGTCTTTGACTTCTCTGGCTGCCATATCGCGACTTTGCGCTGAGCGGTGAGAGCTTCGCGTAGTCTCAGGATGAGGACCTGGAATGGGTCAGTGGGTTTGACTGAGGCTGATTGAGGAGTCGAAGGTGTTGCGGGTGTTGTGGGTGGTTGCTGCGCGGCATTCGGGGGAACGTCAAGTCCGGCGACGAACATTACTGGCGCAAGCTGCGCGAGTAATTCTGGAGGATAGGAATTCATGATTGCATGAAAGCGGTAATTAGCAGCTGAGGGTTGTGGGTGAGTGTAACAGTGTAGGGTAGGCTGTATGCTAACACGATTTGGTCCAAACACTCCGACGTCATACCTCATTAACATTTCCTATCTTCCATCCCCAAATACCCATTTTATGGAACAAAAGCTCTCTTATTATCTACGAGGCGAAAGAACATAATGATAGTAATGGATTCCTTGTGTGTGGAGACTGCACGCTCTCGCAGTTAGTACATCTCCAGACTCATTCCATCGTGGATCTCATAGTCCGCGAGTGTAATGTGATCCTTGTAGATCGTATACCTAGTGTCAAAACTGTCATAATCCGCTCTTTACAGGGTGGATGGAGGCGACGCACCACTTCTTCAATACGATCTTCGTGTGATCGGTGCCAGTCTGCGCAGCAATCAACTTCTTCAAATCCCCTACCGTATCGTCTGGGCTGCACTTGACCCGCACTAAGCAAGAAATTGTGAGCGGCCCGCGTCAGGAGAAGCTGTGGTGTACGCACCTTTACGACCAAGACGATCATTTGCGATAACCTAGCGTCATCATCAGGTATGGGCATCGCATTAGGGGGCAGCGACATACCTCGATGAGAGCCATTATTTGACGATCGCGAGTGTGGTGAAGCAACAACTTGCGGTTCGGCTTAATCTGCGGTGCCAAAATTAGGAGGTTCATTGTTTGGGTTTGTTGGATCCAGAAAGTTCTAATGTGATCCAACCTCAGGACAACCATTAGATTGCAAAAGGCACTATGGTACAAATGAAAAAAACCCAAGAAAACACTAGTACAGGTCAAAGACTATGCTGAATAAATAACGAAGGGTGAGTATTTCCATCCTAAACGGTCACGAATACGTCGTTGAATCCTGCAGGCGCCAACGTCTTAGTGGTCCCCACCACCAAAGCGACCTCGGCCTGGCTTCCACAGGTGAATTTTCCGGCGTCGCTCCCGAGGTACCCCTCGTACTTGCAGCGTTCATAGAAGCTACTTCTCCCTCCTCCCTACTTCGCTCCTGCTGCCTCCCAAGCCTGCTCCCGAAATTCTGTCCACCCTCAACTTCGTCGAGCTCTTCACTGCCTCTACGATGATCCTCGTGGTCATCTCGGGACCGCCGATTGCGTCCCCACTCGTTCTGCTCATGCGTTTCATACTCTCCTTCCCCCTTATCACCTTCCACGTCGGTGTCCGGATATCTTCCCACACTTGGCTCCCTCCTCGAGCCCGCCCGCCATAATAGGTTACTCACTCCCCATGTCGGCCTCGAAGGATCGGATACCCCATTCCTCTCCATCTCACGTATCCGTTCCACTCGCTCAGCCGCCTGCTTCTGTGCAGCAATCAGATGTGCGCGCCGTACGCTGGCATAAAACCGAAGGAGAGCGCTCGGTAGCAGTCGGGAAAGTGTTCCCAGACTAGTCCGAGAGGAAGACGAGATTGATGAAGATACGACAGACTGATCGGGAGAGTCAGGTGGTGACTCTGAAGTAGGAGAATGTGGCGATTCAGCCGAAGATGCACTCTCGAGTGGTGATCGTGTCCGAAGACGAGACAGGCGACCCATTGATCCTGGCCTTGATTGAGTTGAAGAACTCTGGCCAACTACATCCGTGCCTTGGTGTTCCCTTCCAAAAGCGCCCGTAACATCCCGCCACACCTTTTTAGCACGCTTTTTCGTTTCCTGCCTCCGCTGTTTGGCTTCTCGTCGACGGTTCTCTCGCTTGGCTTCCCTTCTTATCTTTTCCTCCATGTCATCATCCCCTAGGCCGCTGCCACTACCGGCTCCGACCCACCACCACCAACCGAGAAAACTCTGCCATAACACGACTGCCCACATCAAACCCGGTAGCCAGGCGTATTCGTCCTCCCGGTGCACATAGATCAAGTTGAGAGCAGTGGAAACAAGGGCAAGGACCAAAGCTGCACCTCCAAAGACTGCAGTTCCTCCATCTGTTCGCCACGCCTGTTGCCTGTTGATAAGGAGACCCCAAATAAAGAGTGCAATAGTAAAGAGAAGGGATAATGTGGCGTTGCACACGTTCTTGACCGCCCTCGAAATCGAGATCACATTTGAGTCTGGATTGATGGGAAGGAGTTGCATGACAGCGGCTACGATGGCCATTGGACCTGGAAGTGCGTTCAATGCCGATTACGTGGGGGTATTGATAATAGAACTCACCAAGAAGTGTAAAAATGAGCTGTTTTTCAAGACGAGAGGGGTATAAAAGTGTAAGAAATTGGATATGCGTTATCTATAGACTGTCAGGACTGTTGCAATAGGTGATGGAACTCGAAACGCACTTGGATAAGGCCTGATGTTGAAGCAGTCATAACGAGCCATGTTGCTCTCTCCGCAATACTCCATCCCTCGGACTCTTCTTCGATATTTGATGGCGGGACATCAACCGCAATATAACTCAACATGTACGGCCACTTTTCACTCTCCGAGTAACTGGTGGACAGCACAACATGGATGGTCGCGATAAGGGAAATAAGCAGCGTCGTAACTCCGGAAACCTGCAGCACATAGTTGACAGGAGCCAAGGGCCAGTGGTACTGAGCCGTGAATATGAGGTGAATGAAGAGGACGACGGTCAAAGTAAGCACAACTCCGGTGAAGAGGATCTGAATCGGGAGCGAGCGAACGAAGGGCGGTCGATATTTGAGGTACGGGTCCTCCGGAAACCTGGTGCAACCCATGTCAAAAAACATGGTAGAGAAATGAGAGATAGAGAAAACCGATACGGACTCATCTGTGATATATTCCTTGGCGTATACTAGGGCCGCCAGTAGCAGCAAAAACACTGATTTCAGAAAATGCCGAGTTTTCATTGGAAGGTGTCAAGACACATTGGCCAGTGGAGGTGCAAGAGCAAAGGTGGGAAATCCGAGAAGCTAATGTACAGCCTCCAGTACATTACGTAAGTTCCTGAATGTCGACGATCTGCCAAGTCCCGCCGCTTTACGGTGACCGTTCCGCTTTACCAAAACCTGTACCTTCCGCTCAAGTGCTGCCGAAAAATGGTCGCAATCTCATTCAAAGAATATATGGTTTTTAGCTGTATAGAGCATATTTTCTGTACTGCTTCTTGAGCCGATAATCCAAGAAAGGCCGCGTTCTTGCCATACATGGCATAGCGCATCGTAGCGCGCAACGGGACGCCAGGGGGACGCCCACCTATCAAGAATTCTTTTTTGATGTGAATATAGCAGACAGCAACCTCCAGTGTCATCGTTTTTGTCTCGTTCTTCACCTTTGCCTCAGGACTCAGGCGTCTCCTGCCATATGTGGAGTCGGTACATTCATTCAGGCCCTTCGACTACATATTATGCACCACTCCACTCAGCGAGTGACACTTCGAAAGGGGGCTGTTAATCTTCTGAGGCGATCATCAGCCCTCCAGCGTCAATCATCATGCTCGCACGCTGAGCTCCAGGAGCCTCCAATCCTCATTCTCACACATGTGAGATACTACAGGATATCACACTTCAGTGTGCGACGCGTCAACCGTGAAGTTCGTTCTAAACCTGATATGGTCGGAACCGTGCCAACTGATGCTTCGTGACCATTGAGAAGCCTTATGTAGGAGACCTCTCACAAATGCGTTCGACGAGCTGGGGCTCCAATTACCCCGTTCCACTGATAGAAGAGAACCTGACCACAATTCATTGTTCATCAACATCGAAGGGAGGCTAACAGTGATGGAGTCGGCCGGCTTTTTTTGTGTCAGAATTTGTCCTTTGAAAGCGGCTAAAAGGTGCTTTGCAAAACTCCTCTATTGTCTCCTTCAGGTGGCCTCACATCCCCACTTAGATTCTATTGGCTGGGAGGTTCCAGCTAATAACTAGTTCTTGACATTAGCGCAGCTCGGCGCCTACTCGCATCAACAGGTGATGCTAACCCTGTTTGCGTTGGGGTGCAAGCATTTCTCTTGAGGCATGATCTAGGCCCTTACCACTGGATGATGTCATGGGTGCATCACTTCCTTTAACCGCTACGGCTTGCCGCCGCATGCAGGCTGAGCACCACTCGGCTCCTAACAATGAACACACGAACACCAACGACTCCCGGTGCCGGCCACGGCCTCCCTACCAATGTCCGCCAGCCTTCCCCTACGATTGGTAGGGAAGCCTACGTCGATTTAACCACCAATATCAATAAACTCGTGGTGAGCCGTACTTAGTACTCGAGTTGCTGCTGGTCACAACGGGAGATATCAAACAGGGAAACTATGATGCCTTGCATGGACAAACGATGCAGATCGCCCTACTTGGTGCTGAAATTGGAGGTGCACAGGATGTGAAAGAGTCTCTAGTGCAGTTCATCTCGTTTGATTTCTCACACTACTTACACGTCCCACATCGCATTATTGTAGGTTTCGTCAACAGATGAGGGAACAGGATCTCAGACACAAAGAGGACATGCAAGAAATCCAAAGTCGCCTTTCTCCCACTTATTACCGATTTGGTGACCTGACGTCTTCTAGACATCATAGATCAAATTCTGGAAAACGAAGGCGATGAGATGAGGAGACAAGGTACGCACCATCAAAGTCGACGGAGCGGCAGCCTGATTTCCGGATGAACAGTCAACCAAGAGATTGCCGCCCAAATCGACGAAATAGTCAAGGAGCAAGTTGCCCAATGCCTGAAAGACCACATTCCAGAAGACTTGCAGCTCGAACTAGCCAAGAACAAGCAGGAATTCGAGGAACTTCAACTCGCTCTACATAATTCGTGAGTTTGATTTCATGTCAACCTGAACCAGATTCATAAATGTGAACGTTTTCAGAGAATCCCGTCGGCTCAATAGTACCTTGCGAGCAAGCAAGCCCGAAGAGATGCTTCACACCATTTACATGCCCAACGGGTCCGTCAGTCCCCAATTTCCGAAAGATCTGAAAGGCCTTTTCAGTCTGGACGGTAGGCTTCCGTATTATGATTCAAATTGTGAAAGCCTTGCTGATCTTCTGGGTGCCGTAGCTGACACTGTCAAGAGTCTCATGATGGATTATGGTCTCGTCGGCGTGAGCGACGTAAGAGATGCGAACCTCAATAGGTTCATGCAATTCTGTGGCGTTCGATACCAATTGGTGGACATTCTTTTCTTTCGACCCAACCTCTCCAAAGTATTCCTGACCCTCGTTTCTTTCTTCATACTCTTCCTTCGCTCTACCTCCAGGTCAAATCCAACAATCACAAGACCAACACTACCAAGACTGAATGAACCAGTATGGATTTCGGACGCTCTATTGGATCGATTCTAGAGGTTTCTTCTTCCACTTCTGGTATCCTATACCCATCTATGTATCTCCTTGCCTCTGCCGGGCTATATGCTCAAGGCCCCAACTTGGATAGGAATTCGGAATGTAAACATACCTTCCCAAGCGTGCTCAGTGTTTGGTACCTACCCAAAATAAAATGAACACGAGGTGGCAGCAAAATTGCATCCGACCTGCCTGGCTCGAACAGGCGACCTCAAGATATCGCAAAGTAACCGTTACAGTCTCGCGCTCTTCCAACTGAGCTAAGGTCGGTTATTGTGAGTGGAAGCCCGGAGCTAATAGACGCTGCACGTTGTTTAACGCAAGATATGATACTGTATTGATAGACATCCATCTGCCATATTCCCTTCGCAATGACACCACTTCAGGCTTATCGGTGGACCCGTGGTCACATGTGCTACAGTGTCAGAGGTGTTTCACAGAGCCAGCTTCAGTCATTCTACAATACCTCTTCTCAGCATCCGCAGCACCATGTCCAGTGGTGATACAAGACTCGCCGCCCTGCATTCCGGCCTTTCCATCGGCACACCGGCGATCCGAGACCTCACTTCACCCTTGTCTGCTGCCCTTAATGTAGAGAATCGACAGCTCATACGGAAGGCTGTGCAGACTCTCTGTCAGGCATTTTTCGGACCTTCTATGCGGGCAGTCCATGATGACCGGGACTTGGGATGCAGAGATGCCGCCGTTCTATCGGGTATGAGAGATTTAGTCAATGTGTTCGACTTGGAGGATGCAGCTCCCGGAGATAACAGCAAGTGTTTGACGGTCAAGGATCTCTACAACGCTTCAAGCGGAACAGGGTCGGACAAGGAGATTATGGAATTATACACCTTTGCTACCACGCTTCGAGACGGTTATATTCTTTGCCAGTAAGTCACAAATTGACTACGCGGTCGTGCATGTCTAAACCTTTTGCCAGATACATAAATGTATTGCGTTCCAAGCGAGTTACAACACCAACGCCTTTACCGGGTGGTTTCTCGTCACTCTCTGACGTTCTAGATAACTGTCTGGACAATCTGCAACAGTTCATTTCGGCTTGTGTAGCTTATAACATCTCTGACGATGATTTATTCGAACCCGAGGACCTTGCGATAGCCAACAATCAAGGCTTGGCTCGTGTCGCCACTACGATCATCGCAGTCTCAAAATGCAAGAAGAAGCGCAGTAAATCTTCTACGAGGACACAGTCCGGTTCTAAATCTTTTGTGCCAGCGTTGCCACAAACTTCCCTCCGTGAGTGTCGATCGTATCAATCAAGCGCCTCGCCCTAATCCTCTCGCCAAGGTCATCAAATAAGACGCTTTGACCTGACAAAGGAACCTCGGCAACCTCGCTCGTACGATGACACAAAAGCCCCACTTGCTGCGATACCACCGCCCGTACAGCTTCAGCCACACCCCTTACAAGTTACGATGACACTTCTCTCGACGATCTTACAAGACAAAGAAATGTACCATCACTTTCTTGACCTCCGAGATGATTTGGCGCAGATGAGCCTCGATGCGCTGCAACAGGTTTGTTCATTGCTCTCCCCCGACCACTAGAGACCTGATAAACGAGCAGATAATCGACAGCGGACTACTTGCCAAGGATCAGAAGACCATGTTTGTCGCTGCGCTCCTACGTCTTTCCATCAAATCATCTCTATACCCGTCCTGTCTTGTCCTCAAAGGCGTCGAGCGTGAGCCCTTTCCGTGTGCGAATGGAACTTTCGGCGACGTATACAAAGGGAAACTCCAAGATCGTCCCGTATGCATTAAGATAGTGAAAATATACAAGAACTCCCAGATAGACCATGCTCTCAAAGTTTGTATTCCCCGAAAAAATCGTTGGGGCGTTTTGGCTGATATTCGTTGATGTAGGTGTTTTCGAAAGAAGCAATCTTATGGAACCAAGCCAAGCATCCACACGTCCTTCCTTTCTATGGGGTTTATCAGTTGGACGAGACGTACCGCAGAGTGTGTTTGGTGTCGCCTTGGATGGGAAACGGGAATATACGCGAATACCTTGAAGCCAAGCCACAGGCAAACAGGCTCTCACTAGTGAGCCTATTGCATAGCTGATCTCTAAGGGTCTGACTAGTTACTAGGCGAGGGACGTGATCCGAGGCCTAAGATATCTACATGACAGGAATATCATTCATGGAGATTTGAAAGGCGTATGTTCTCCGTTTTCATCCTCAACGACTTGTTCATAGAGACGACCCGTTACAGCCCAATATTCTGGTCACACCTTCCGGTCGAGCCTGCCTTGCCGATTTCGGTCTAGCCTGCATATCCGATCCCAGCGTCCTCCAGTGGACATCGGTGGAGAGCTCGGTTCACAACGGCGGTACCGTGCGATGGAAAGCACCTGAACTCATTGACCCCGACACGGATAGCGGTGCCACTAAGGAAAGCGATATCTACGCGTTTGGCTGCGTTTGCTACGAGGTGTGTCTAATGGCATGCCACCATTGAACAACATTCTGACTTCTCCATCTAGATCTTTGGAGGCACAGTCCCGTTTCACGAAATTGCCCATGACTATACTGTTATTCTGGCGATTATGAATGACAAGAAACCCTCAAAGCCGCCGGGCAACTCCGGATCTTTTACCCATTGGGGTCTTACTGAGAACATTTGGAATTTGATGGAGCAGTGCTGGAACTCGAATCCGCAGCAGCGTCCAACAGCAAGAACTGCGTCTCAACGACTTCCTCGTCTTCCACTCCCGCCCCCAGAGAAGACTCAGCACGAGGTTGAAATCATGTCTCGGACTCAGTTCCGCGCTGCAGTTATGGAGGGTGCGGGAAGGGAGATCCCTAGCACGCTGGTGGATGTATTGACTAAGGTGCGCCAGTAGTTCCTGACTGAATGAATATGGCCTTGAACCGGGATTATATTAGATTTGTACTGTACACCGCCTAACATGATACCACGTTCTGGCTGTCGAACCTAATAATGTATACAATAACCACAAAGCCAGATTCGAGTTCGGACGGACCTCCTATAACGGTTGTGATCACCTTACCAACTCCGCCTCGTATGTCAATCAGACTTCTCACGTCGATGACACTGCCTTCATTATATTTGGACACGTTCACAGACTTACCAGCTGGAATGAAATATACGTCGGAGGCATGCTGGAGTTTTTGTTTTTGGTTTTTTTTTTGAGGCCTGAAGATTCCAGCTTGCATCTTAGGTCCCTGTTCCTATCCTGTCTGAGAGCACGAAGTAGTCATTGAAATGTGCTCTCGTTGTCAGGCTGCAGGCAGTGTAGCTGTAGGCAAGTCCCGGGCGGGCGTTGCGTCATTTGACCTTGATGCTGTTAACTCCTTTATAAGACACTGGAACTGAGAAAGATCAGAGGGAATACCCCACACTCTAGGACGAGTTCTTCACTCTCGCTCTAGGCACTTTTTACCCGTTAACCACTCGATCATCCTATCCACCTCCCACTTTCATGCACTCCGAGTTCCATGTCCCGCGACGACCCCCAGCGTCTCCCCAGACCTCGTTTCATTTCCACATTAATTACCGATGAACGTTGCTGTCCCTTTACTCCCTCCGTTGGTGCGATCCCTATGGCGTTTTGTTCTTCACCCTTATCCCTTGCCTTGTTCTTGGAAAATCAAGAACTCATTAAGACGGCCGTGGGGATTCTTTGGCAAACATTCATGAAGCCTCCTATTCGTCAAGGTGGTTCCGTCGACGACTCTCAGAGTACAGATGCTATCATAGCGCCATGCATTCAAGAGCTTGCTAGGGTGTTCCAACCGCAGGAAATGGCTGGAACCGAAAACAACAAGACCTGTTATCTTGAGGAGCTACTTGGCCTCGGGAGACACAACTGGGAACCTGACCAGGCGCTTAAAGAATTGCGCGCTTTCGCGATGGCGCTTCGAGACGGGTATATTTTATGCCAGTAAGTCGCACGACCTATTCACGGAATATGAACGGATCTAATCCTTCGTAGGTTTATGAACAAAAAGCGCTCCCAGCCTGTTGTATTTCCGACTCCACCTGCTGCACATTCGCATGAAGAGACAGAACACTGTTGTTCATGGCTGGATAACCTATACCAGTTCCTGTTGGCTTGCAATGTATACGAAATTCCCGAGGACGACCTTTTCGAACCGAAGGATCTGATGACGCCCAGTAACGAGAGCCTAGCACGTGTTGCTGCCACCATCATTGCTATTTCCAAAGGCCAGAAAAAACGTAACAGATCCCTTACGAGAACGAGGCACGAGGCCAGCTCAGAGCTCTCGTTTTCACAGCTTTTCGAAGCACCGCTCCGTTAGTACGACTTCTTCCTTTCCTCAGTGCGATATTGATGATTCTCTTGTGCCTGCACAGGATACCGCTCGAGAGAACTACAATCGAATAGAGGTCCTAGACAAGCTCGTTCATGGGACAATGCGAATTCTTCACTCATTGCTAGGCGTTTTCCGTCGCCGAATCTGGAATCATCTTCGCTTCAAATCGTGACGACTTTGTTCCTGACTATTTTTCAAGACAAGAAGATGTATCGTAAGTTTCTGGACCTCCAAGGGGATCTTGCCCAGGCAAGCCTCGATGTTTTGCAGAGGGTAAGTCGGCGCGTATTATGCGATCGTCAGTGGTCTGACAATCCAAAATAGATTATCGATAGCGGACAACTTGCAAAACAACAAAAGACTGTGCTTGTAGCCGCTCTCCTGCGGTTGTCTGTCAAATCATCTCTCTACCCATCCTGCCTTCTTCTAAAGAACGTGGAGCGCGAACGATTCGCGCGTGCATGTGGTAGATTCGGAGATGTTTACAGAGGAAAAGTTCAAGATCGTCTTGTGTGTATCAAGATGGTGAAAATATACCAAAATTCTCAGATAGACCACGCCTTCAAGGTCTGTAGCATTTATCCTCCGCATCATCTGATCAACTGGTGACGTCAGTTTACTAGGCGTTTTCGAAGGAAGCTATACTGTGGAATCGAGTTCGACACCCAAACATCCTTCCTTTCTACGGCGTCTTCCAGTTGGATGAAAAATACCGCCGCGTATGCCTTGTTTCCCCTTGGATGGAAAACGGGAACATACGAGAGTATCTAACCGTGAACCCTGATGTGAATCGCCTCGCCCTGGTACGACAACTTCCCTTGTCACACAACCGATACCTCACGCCTAATTGAACACAGGCCAGGGACGTAGTGAGAGGTTTGAGGTACCTGCATGGAAGGAACATGATACACGGTGACCTTAAGGGGGTCAGTCTTTCGTAGTCTGACAAGGTTCTTGCTGTGCCGTTCTCTGACAACATTATCTTTCTCCAGCCTAACATTCTGATTATGCCTTCGGGCCAAGCATGTCTCGCGGACTTTGGCCTTACATGCATATCGGATCCGGACATCCTTCAATGGACTTCGGTGGAGAGTACTGCTCACAGCGGCGGGACTGTTCGATGGCAAGCGCCCGAGCTCATCGATCCCGATACCACCGGCGGCCCAACCAAAGCAAGTGACATATATGCGCTCGGTGCTGTGTGCTACGAGGTTTGTTAATCGGTCTATTGGTGCCTCTTTTGTCCTGAAGTCTCGATAGATTTTTACTGGTGCCATCCCGTTCCACGAAATCGTAAACGATTACAGCGTCATTCTTTCTGTCATGAAGGGAAAGCGGCCTTCGAAACCTCCAAGCGACTCCGAGCCCTTTACGCGATGGGGCCTTACTGAAAGTATTTGGTCTGTAATGGAAAAGTGTTGGGATGCGGATCCAGGACAGCGACCCACCGCGTTAGTAATCTCTCAGCAACTCCCGCGTTCGCTACTTCGGACATTTCAGAAGACTCAAGGCGAAGCCAAACTACTGTCTGGGGGTAAATTCCGAGCCGCGATGATGGTTGAAGAGGTCAAAGAGGTTCCAGCGCAACTGGTGAGCGCCCTAACCAAGGTAAGCCCGATGACGTCCGTTTTCCGGAATGGGTTTGACCTGGCTTTCAGATATGTCACAATAAGTCTTGAAAACAGCGAATGGTGTGCATAACGAGATATCAGTATTTACATTCGAATTCACACAAGCCTTTTGTACATTATTGACATACTTCGAACTACGCTGCTCGACTCCTCGCACTCTTTGATTTCGTCGTAGTTTGGGCTTCTTCGGCCAGCTTCAACGCGTCGAAAATTGCGCTGAGAGAGACCCACCAGAACGCCTTGGCCCCGAAAGTGCTCTTCCTCATCTCGGTTATGGATAGTTTCCACGCCGTCCATGCATATTGTAAATAATCTTTCACAGGCCGATTTCCATCATCATCGAGTACTTTCTTGACCCTTCGAAATTCGTAGTCGGTTGCATCCTTGAGCTTTGCAATCTTCTCTTTTCGTAAACCCGGCTGCGACGTCTTCTGCGTAATAGTGCCGACGATAAGCTCTTCTTCCGACAACGGCTTAAAAGAACGATGCGTCAAAGTAAACCTCCCAGTGATTCCCAACAATTCTTCCGAGAACACTCGGAAGGCAGTCACAATAAGCTCGGCCACCTGCCCACTGATCCGAGCGTTGGGGTTGAAGTGATCGGCAATAAGGGGCTCGATGGCATCGAATATGGCAGAGGTTGCCGAGCTGCGAATATTGAGAGAAGAAAACTCGTCAGCGAGATTTTCGACCCGCCCTGCAGCAGTACGAGCTCCGTGTCGAGGCCGAATCCTCGGAGGCAGGGAAGGCTCATGAGCTCTGAGGTCGATGGCTCGTGTGAGCTTTCCCAAGGCCGTCTCGCTTCGATAGTACTTAGTATCGTGGTGCAGCACGTCCTCGATAGTCTCCGGGGCGCTCCAGTCCGGTCGAGGGAATCTTGCTTTCGGAATCTCTTCCAACTGCACTTGGCGTCCGGTTTTCTGGTAATCAACGGCGTCGCTATGCAATTTGGCGAGGAGAAGACATTCTTCGTTTGTGATATTGCGCTGCTGGTCCGCAATGACCAGCCAGTTAGTCGCCACGACTCCAAGAACCTGAGAATTAACCTGTTGAGAAAGGCTGGCTCGAGTCACTCGTTCCCACACTCACATCAGATACAATATACTTCATGACGAAATCCGCAACATCCTTCATTGTACAAGGCCATTCAGTAAATTCTTTTTGCGCTGGAAGGTACTCGGCCGGCTTATACGTGCGTTTCGGGGTAAAGTAATGGTGGTCCTTCAATGGGATAACGTTGTACAGATCGCCGTCAAGATCACCACCGCCCAAACACGTTGGGAGGGGGCGCTTGCCTGTTCAAGAACATTGAGCCAATTATCACAAAGTGGATAGTTATCTTACCTCGAACACTGAAAACCACCGTATTCGGCAATGCTTCTCTAGCGAAGCAAGAACCCTTTGGTGGTTTTCCGATGGCCATGGCCAGCTGAACGTCGCCGGGGTGGATCGTAGGCGATCGTGAGATCAAGACAGGTCCTTCCAAATAGAAAGTGCCCTTCTCGCGGTGTTTAATACATACAAATACCTCGTCCTGCTTCAAATAGCCATGCGTGTCAGCAACGCCAACCAGGGTCCACGCATTCGGAATGGGAATGCGAGCGCGATGCTTGAGATCACGCAGAACGTGGTAGACTGCTAACTGGAGAAGTCGACCAAAGAAAGGATCCTCGGCCAATGCTTCCAAGTCCAGTTTCGCAAGACCAAGCATAACAGACGGAAGTTTAAAGGACAGACCCAATCCGTGGGTCTGTAAGAGGTCGGCGGCGGCGGAGAGGCTCCGAGTTGCCATCTCCGTTTGGTGGACAGCCTGGTTTTGAAAGTCTTTGAAGACTTCGTATGGGACGCCAAGGCCTTCGAGAATCATTATAAGGGGGCGGTTGAGGTAATACGTCGTGGGCTGGTCGATTGCTCGTGAAATTTCGATTTCGGTAGAACCGGGTGCATCAAACTTAATCATAGAGGGTCGAAGGGAAAGTGTGTTGGAGCCGTTCAAGGTGTAGTCGACGGACAGCATGCCCTTCGAACCTTGAAAACGAATCTGATATGCGCGAGGAAAGTCGTCAAGATTCCGCCCTTTTCCAATACGACGCCAGATCTCACGCGCGAGGTCTTCCGACATACCGCCCGAGCCGTCAGTGAAGACGTATCTCTCATCAGAGGTCTTGATATCCTCGTCGATCAAGATCTCGTCCACCTCAACAACTGCTGCGTCAGTTGCTGAGAAAGCTTGGGAGATACGCGCCCCAAGCCTCGCAGGACAGTACTCCAGAGTCTTGTCATAAGAAAGACCCCGAAAGTTCCCCAGGCTGCTGATGATTTTTTCGGCGGTTACAATACCATACTTCGGATCCCGGAATACCTTGACAAACCTGTATAAACCATCAAATCAGGATTATATCCATCGCAGGATACATAACCCACCAGACGGAGTGTTCCTTCAAGGCGGACTGTGAATACGCGAGAAACCTAAATTTGCGACCTGCGATGACGAGCCCCTCATGCATGATGGGCCCAATCCTCCTTTGGATGAAGTCTAAGCTATCCACATCCTTGTCAAACCGAAATTGAAGGTTGTTGTCGTCGCGAAAATCGACCCTCAGGAAATTTTCCTGATTTGTTCTGGCATAACGACGAATTACACGGTTTGACTTGTCAACAAATGGTCCACTGAGGAACATCGAAGTCGGTGTGATCGTAACATGGAGTGAAGAATAGAAGTTGGGATCATCGGGCATCTCTAGCACCATATCACCTTGTTTCTTAAATTCCTCGGCATAGGAATCGAAACAAGATGATATGTTTGTTGCAGTGCGAGTGTAAAGAAAATCCTTTGCCCGGGGAGCAAACTGCTTCAGGAGCTTTGCGACATAAGCTCTACCGTGGGAAGTCACCATGACCTGGACCTTGGGAGCAAGTTCCGAGATCTCGGTGGCGTCGAGGCAGAGGTTTCGTACCAGTGCTTCGAGTTGGAAAGCAACAGGCCAATCGAAGCTCCTGATATTGATGTCCATTATCTGAAGACGAGCGACGGAGAAGAGGTCGCGACGGGCGACCTCAACAGGATAGGATTTGACAATATTCCGAAGGTTGGCAGCCTCGGACAGCTGACTGAATGCTTCAGCTCCGCTTGGTGACATGAGAATAAGGCGGATGGCGAGTGAGGTATACGGAATGGCAAGAGGGTTATTGACAAGGGGGAATGTCGTCAGCCTTTGGTACGGCTCAGGTTTCTTGGCACCCGGAACGGGGATGGGTCGTTTAAAGAATGAGGGGGGAATCTCGAGCTGCAGGAATATCACCGCTTGGCCGTTGGGCGGTGAACGATGAGAGGAGATGCTCATGATGGAAGATTGCCGAATGGCGATGACATATTCGGAGGTGTCATTATAGGCCTCTTTAACGCTGACGTTAAGTTCGCGACGGTATGGATCAAAGCGGAGGAACGCAGACTGGCGTGCCTCCGACTCGATCGAAAAAACGTCATCTCTACACATCCAGCCGAACTGAATGGACCGCAGAGAGACGAACATCTGGGAGGGACCCTGCTCCCGCTGTTCTTGCGCTCGCTCCTTCATCGGATCTATCCATGGGGAATGGGAAAGTAAATCGAGAACCTCGGGGCGGGGTTCCTTCTTGCTCAGCGCGAACTCGATACGATACGTGCCAAGCCAGATGTGCATCCTGGGGCTCTCTGACCCATACAGGGCCAAGAATTTCTGACCAATAGTCGCATCAACTACGGTGAATGCCCCAGAGCGGGTGGGGATGTCGGAACGAGGGGAGTGAAGGTAGACGTCAAAGTTGACTGGGCCGCCGAACAGGTGCGGTGCATGCAGGTGCCTAGCTAAGGCGGCCTTAACTTGATACTTATCATAGCTGGGCGGTATGTTTCGCATGAATATTTCCATGATGAGGCTGATTCAATCGGTAATAGCGACGGGCGGTGGTGGTGAAAGGTCCTGATAGGTCCACGGCTGTTATCAGGAGGTGGGAAGCATCCTTTATATATATGAGGATGGTCACTTGGGTCGTGACAACCTTGCCGGGGCGATTGAGGGGCAAAGGCGAACCTTCATTTGCACCCGGAATAGATCAACAGCTGTGAGACTGCGGAGGCAGGTTCAGGAAATATCCCTTGAACGTGTATGGTATGTTCGAGAAGAGAAGGTAAGATGATAGACGCGGAGATAAGTATATCGGCAAGCAAGGGCTTTAAAACGTGGTGTACCAGGGTATCGTCTTGTTTTGACTTTGTTGTCCAGTCCCAAACCTGACCGCATATTCCCTCGGGCCGGCAACCTTTTTGCCCCTGTGGTGCTTACTCATGACGACATCTTCGAATTCACAGAACAAACCTCGGTACAAGATGAAAAAGCGATAACAAATCCTTCCACATATCCATACAACCACCCACATCCTAAGCTCAACACCAACAATGTCAAGCACTCTAGACGGGTATGTATCCGTATTCTCAGAAAAACTCTCCGTAATCCTACATACCTCACACCTCGAGCAGAAGAACAATTAACATGTTTGGAGGGTCTCCTCTCAACCGTTATTCCTGGTTGAGGACTTCCCACCACTTCCTCAACGCTATCATCACCCTCCCTCAAACCCGATGGATCCTCTACAACGCTGGGGAACCCCTCGTCATTTCCGGCGTGAGTGACACTCCCGGTGGCACCAGCGCACCTCGACCAGAGCTCGCATACCTCACCACATCGGATATCACGTCATTCCTCGGACCTCAGCCGTTCTTCGGTCAAGGCCAGGAACCAGGCACCATCGTCCCAGACGAAATCAATAAGGTCCCCTTCAGTGTGACCGAGGCTGCTAGACACCACCCACAGAGCGTCCGGGTAGTGTTTATGGGTGTCCATGAGAAACAAGCAAATTTGGATGTGTCGGCAGCGTTGCCCTCGTCCGAGTTTGCGTCCCCCGATGCAGCTGTCGAGGCAATTAAGAAGTTGAATGGGACGCCGTATTTCTCTATGGACGTCGCTGATTTGATTTTGGACGGTACTTTCACTGAGGAAGGGTTGTTGGAGATTTTGAAGGCGAGTGCTCAGGGGAAGGAGGGGAAGGTGTTTACGTGGTCGGATCCTAGGGCTCTCATGACCGGGTTGGATCGTTTCACGGGGGCGATATTTGCGATCTCGAGGAGTTTGGTAGATTGGAATTACCGTAACAAGGTGAGTTACATCTATAGTTTATGGGTGATGTACTAACTGACGGGTGTAGTTCTGTCCAGGGTGTGGATCGAAGACGTACTCGATGTGGGGTGGTTGGAAGCTCTCATGCTTAACGCTATTGCCTTGGGCAGAGAAGACTGGGAATAGACCCTGTCCATCTGGGTAAGCGGCGTGTAAACCTTCCTGTTATGGTTTCTGAATTTCCCCCTCAGGAAAGGGTTGCACAACTATACCCACCCACGCACTGACGGCGTGGTTATTATGATTGCAATCGACGAGACCGGAGACAAGATCCTGCTGGGTCGTGGTGTGAGTAGATATCCCTTCCCACAGGTTCCTTCCGATATTCACTTACAATGTCATCCAGAGGAGATTCCCAGGGAAGTTCTACTCTGCTTTCGCAGGGTTCATCGAACCAGGCGAGTCTTTCGAGGATGCTGTCGTTCGTGAGATGTGGGAAGAGGCAGGTGTCCGCGTGTGGAATATCCGATATCATTCTGGACAACCTTGGGTAAGTTGTCATGTACATCCGATCACCGAATGGTACATGAACCGACGAGCCTGGTCTAGCCGTACCCTGCGAATCTCATGGTAGGCTTCTATTCTCGAGCGGATTCTACGAAACCCATCCGAACTGACTTGGACAACGAACTCGTTGGTGCGTTCTTCACGCCCTTTCACTTATTAAGTAAAGGAATTCAATCGCTTGTGTAATAGATGCTCGATGGTTCACTCGAGGGGAAATTCAGGCAGTCCTCGCTGGCGTCGACAGAAAGAAGGATCACGAGAATAGTGTCAGAGCTTTCTCAACCGATGATACGACCGTGGAGGGCAAGGAGGAGGAGAGCTTCAAATTGCCGCCTAACACTGCGATTGCCGGGGTATTGATTCGAGACTGGGCAGCGGGAAAGATTGGATTTGGGGTTGAAACACCGGCGGCACCGAGTTTGTGATAATCGCGTATGGTCTGCTTCTCCGTGGTCGGACTGTTATTTATGTCGGTGGTGAAGGCACATCTTATAAATAATGTTGAAGGAGTTCCTCCGTTCCAAGAAGCTTAATGTTATACATTGATATCGTGGATTATGGTCATCGCTATGTCATGAATGTCGTAAAATCATGATATCGTCAAAGGCCCATTAGTATTTTTCGGCCTTCAAGTCTTTCCGTCTAAAACACACTGTAAATCCCACCTTCGCGTAAGACGTGGCTTGAAAAACTCACCTCACACCACAACAATAACAAGCCCTCGCAGACAAAAACGCCACCGCAATCCAAGTCAAAATAACAGCCACAAGGACCATCCACACCCCATTCCCAAACTCCACTTCGAATTTGAAGTCCTGCAACTCCTTCACCGCATCCCTCGCAATAATAACTAACGCCAAATCCACTCCAAAAACAATACTGGCAGTAATGGCAGTAACGATCGCCATAAAGAGCGTAAAGATGGACACGGCATGCGAAGCGAGGAAAAGTGCAGATATAAATGTGAGGAAGGCGAATCCAGCGGCGATGGGGTGAAGAACAAGGATGACACGAACGGACGTTTCGACGGCGTTGACTACGCCATCAGAGACGCCAACGAGGGACTGGATTTCGTCTGGGACGGTGTATCCTAGTTGAGGTCCGAAGCAGAGGCCTTTGTTAGAGAGCCATGTCGGTCGATCGAGTTCACTGCGTGAAGGAGTTATTAGCGATCGATGGGATATAATTAGCCTCGGGTGATCGAGTACCTGGCAGGGTACTCTCTCTAGGAGTATGCTTACCTTGAAGCACAGACGCCCCAGACACCGAAGCGGAGTTGTGTTGCGATACTTGTTCGTGGGACTACGTTTGAGGTTGATTGGAGGATGAGAAGGTAGATCGGCTTGATGATCGTGAGTGAAAGTCCGACGAGAAGGAGGAGAAGGAAGGCGGCGACTAGGAGTGAGAATGCAATTATGGAGATAATTCTGTATGTCTGAAGTGGCCTAACCATCGTTCAGTGTGATAGGGAAGGAAAAGAAGGTGAGGAAGTCCAAACTCGGGAGTGTTGGGAATTGTATGACACGGTGTTGGTGCTAGGCTATTTACGTTCTTGTTTGCTTGTGGTGCCGTCAATTGTGGAAGTCATTGAAGGAAGCCACTGTTTCAGAGGGCTGGTCAATTAAGCTACAACAGATGGCATTAATATTACTCTATGAACACCACCTTCACGCCTTCGTAAGGTTCCACCATACTCGAGCCAAGATACTAGGTTTTGATTCCTCCAGCTTCACCCTCCGAACAAATCTGGAAGTGTCTATCATTTCTCCTTCTCTGGGAGTCGACCACTTCTCGACTACCTGCACAACCTTCTTCTCAACCCACCGCATCCCCATAGCCTCCTTCTCCCACACCCCCGTCGTCCAAACTGCCAAAGGACCCCTCCCCTCAACCAAATGTTTCTCCCTCATCCGTTGTTTCTCCCTCTCCAGTTCTACGCGCACACCTTCCCTCTCCGTCTTCGGCGTCCCTTCCTTCTCAAATGCACATGAAAATGCTTCTCCTAGTAGCCCGCGAGGTTTAGGCGAATGTACAGGGTCTTTTGGGAGCTTTGGGTTGGTGAGACGCATGCGGTTGGCCACGACAACATCCGTGAAAATGCGGTCCCCAACGATGATGAGTTCGTCGTCGGATATGGGGCGGTGACGGGTGGAGAAGTAGGTCCGGATGGAGGATATGCAGGAATAGGCGGGTTTGAAGGCTTTGTGTTGTAAGACGGGGACTTGAAGGTGGTGCGAGACCGACTCGGACTAGATATCCATGTATTGAGTGAGGAATTGGGAAGATGGGATTAACTTGACTGACCTGGATTCCTCCGGGGTCTGTATGGGTACCGGCAGAATTACTGACAATAATAACGTTGCCTTCGCCAAAGGTTTTGCGGCATTCATCCCATGCCGTCTATGATTGCTTTGAGTGAATGACTTTTTGCTGGGACTCGTAAATGCGTACCTGAAGTTCGGGGACAAGAGTGTCCTGGTAAGGAACAGTCTGACCAGACGATTCAGCATAAGTTGCGATCCGGAGTTTATGACATACAAGGCAGTTATCCTTGTCGAATACAGCCCCCCGGTAGCCAGCCTTGCGAAGGGCAGCAAAGTCAAGATAGCGAATGTCTTTCTGTGCAAACAGGAATGAAGGCTGGCCCAGCATGGTGCAAGACATGTAACGCACCTTTGACTATGACATTAGGAATAACGATTCTCGGGTGTATGAGGAGCTGAAAGGGCGCGAGAAGCCCAGGAATATTCAGTGGCATCAAAGCACTCTCTAAGCTCTTGCCTACTCTCAAGTTCCAACCGACGCGAGCCGGCAACGAACACACATGTTTGCCATTATTGAATCCTCACGCCCCCGCTCAAATGAAGCAATATATTCCCACAGCACCAGATCAGCCTCGTCAGCAGTGCATACATTAATTTCCTTCACAACACACACAACATGGCCGACTTTCTAGGCGGAACCGCAGACATTGATGAATTCGAACGCGCCGCCTCCGCGTTCCCTGACATTTCCCTTGACGGTTCTGGCGATATCCCTACCATCCCATCCAACAACACCAAGCCTAGCAGTGGCGGTTTCTCGTTTGACGATTTCGACGATATTCCGGGTGTGGGTGCTGCTGCTCCCCCAGTGACAGTAACTGGCAACGACGAGATTGAGAAATTTGAGAACGAGTTCCCTGAGATTGAGGTCCCGACTGCACCTGCGCAGGTAGGTTTCTACTGTTATGTTTTGCGTGGTGCGATGTGGAATGCTGAGTACTGAGTATGCGCAGTCGCCGCCCAAGCCACAGGCATTCACGACCCCGACACCGTTTGCGCCAAGACCACAGCCTTCTGCTCTTGCTTCTACGCCTATTCTTTCCCAGCAGGTTGAAGAGGAACCTGAAGTCATCAAGTACGCCCTAGTTTTATGACATTTCGTAAACCGATTGCTGATGTCGCCTAAAGGCAATGGCGGGAGAAACAGCAGGAGGAGATTAAAGCACGCGATGAGGCCTCGAAAGCCAAACGACAAGAGACTATCTCCAAGGCTGAACGCGCCATTGATGAGTTCTACGAAGACTATGCCAGGAAAAAGGAGAGAAATATCCGCGAGAACAAGTGCGTTGTTCCCTTTTTTGCGTTGCTCTGTCCACTTATATACGTGTACTTAGGGACGCCGAGGCTGATTACCTTGCCTCCTTGGAAGCCTCACTCTCCGGTGGCACAACGTGGGACCGTATTTGCGATCTTATTGAACTGCAAAATTCTCAGAGCAAGACGATTGCTCGGACTGGTGCTGGCACTACTGATTTGACCAGGTTCAAGGAGGTCTTGCTCAGGTTGAGGAGGCAGGGTGACAAGGCGCCTGGCGCGGCTGGCTACTAGATTTCCTTGCATATTCATTCTGTGTGGATGCTTGCTTTTGTGTAATGCATTATGGACTTGATACGGTATATTCGACTAAATGAGAAAGTGTGTGATGCCATAATAAGGCTAATGAGTGTAGACTCTTGATATCTATAAGGTCCGTGCTTGAAATGTAGGGCTTAAAGTTTGGCATGGGTCTCTGTGGATGGCGTTTCCGCGGCGGGGGTTGCTGGAGAGACAGGTTCGGCTTCCGTCACGCTGATGATCGGGGGTAGGTGCGACTCGATGAATCCGATGACCTCTTCTGCGAGTTTCTCTTTGACGCCGTCGGGCTCGTTCTGAAGCTCGTGGAAACCGCCCTCGTACAAAGAAACCTTCTTGTTAGAAGCAGAGATCTTGTCAATGAGCTCCTGCGAGGCCTTGCATGAGGTGACCTTGTCTGCCGTTCCGTGAGCGATGAGAACCTGAATAGGAACAGGTTTTAGTGCACAGCCGAGTGATGTATGGCACAAAGCTCACAGGAAGCGAATTCGGCCAGTTTTTGTAATAGTTATTCAAAAGTGCTTCGCCGTTCGTGAGCATATCGCTGATACCCTTCAACGAACCAGACGGTTTGATGAGCGGGTCATTGACGTAGGCATCGTTAGATGCCTTGTCGTGCGATAGGTCCTGTTATGTGTATAATCAGACATATATCTCAAGTCAGAAACATAGGAATTCCAACCTCAGCCTTCACAGGGGCGGGAATGAGCGTATACGGAGCGAGAAGGCTGGCCTTTGACCCAATCCACTTGAGAAGCTTGGAAGCAGGCTCGGTCTGCTGGATAAGAGGACTAGTGGAAATGACAGCGAGAAGGGAGGACACAGCCGACTTGTGCGGGGATTTTGCGTCTTGCGTGGCAAATCCAAGAACTTCCGCACCTCCCTATATTACACGTTATTTACTTCTTGTTAGATAAAGCAATTCGACGACTCACCATGGAATGCCCCATCAGGAAAACAGGAAGCCCTTTGAACGCCTCCTTTGCATGTCCAACAGCCCACGCAATATCCCCCATCTGGTCCTTCCAATTCGTCTTGCCATATGCACTCCCCTTACTTCTCTTCTCCACATCTTGCGCTGTCAGCCCGAACCCGCGCTGATCAAACGCAAAGACTGCGATACCGCGTTGGGCAAGCAGGGGATGGAAATGGGTATACCTGCCAACGTGTTCTGCGAAGCCATGGATGAAGACTATGACAGCTTTAGCCTGGCCGTCTGCTGGGACGTATGTCCGGGTATAAAATTGAGTCTTGGATGGCCCCCCCAGCCAGGCCTCGGTATATGGTGGTGTAGACATGGTAAGTGCGCACAATCCCAGTCAGGCCTGGCCAAAGTCGTTTGCGGCAGGTACACTCAGGGACAAGGCCCTGATTTAGATATTTATGGCACTATGCTTAGTCATCTAGATAAGATAAGATTTGTGGACCGAGGAGAAGCGTGTGAATGTTATTGTGGCATGACCCGCGTCATAGGGGTGCCTATTTCAAAATATACACGAAGCCTTGGACACCATTTCTTGACACTCGACACTGAATACCCTCGCCTCCTTCATCGTGCCCAACGATGCTCGGAGCGTGCACACGGTGCTTCTCTGGGCTCAGACCGCAGACTGTGACGACACCATCCCGGACTTGGGCTGGGAAAGGATGTTTGCGACTTGTTGGGACTCCCGCGTGCACCCGCACCCTGGTTACGTCGCCGTGTAAAGGCGCTATTTCACCTCCGCCCTCTCTCTCGTTATCTCCGAGTCGACCATTATTGCATCTTCGTGTCCCACTCGACATTTCGCGGAATGGGGTTTCTGTGGGGAGACAACTGCGATTTCAGAGCTCCACTACTAGTAGCAACGATACCAATAAAGTTGCCACTACAACGAATACCACAGAGGATTCGAGTTCAGAATGGCAGAGACCTTCAGTTCTTTCTCGGATTTTTGCTAGGAGTCCGCAAGGCATTTCGTCGTTCAGGAAGATTGTGGCTTTGGCGAAACCGGAGAGAAAGCCGTTGCTGATTGCAATTGCGTTGTTACTTATGTCGTCGGCCGTGTCAATGAGTGTGCCATTTACCATTGGGAAGTTGATCGATTTCTTTTCATCTCCGAATCCTGTAAGTACATTCTATGCGTACGTCAAATGAAATAGACTGAAGTTTAGTCTGTTTGATGGTAGCAAATTCCTTTTGGACTGAACATATGGCAAGCTTCTGGGGTGTTGTTGCTGTTGTTCACAACAGGTGCAGCCGCGAATACTGGACGTGCGATGTTGATGAGGCTTTCTGGTATGTCCGTTTCCGCTACATGTTGAGTTTGGGTATCCACAAGTGGATTAGGTCAACGCATAGTCGCCCGGTTACGTCGACGTACATTTTCTGCTGCTATTCGCCAGGAGGTCGAGTTTGTCGAGCGTGGAGAGGGTGATGTCCTCAGTAGGCTTAGTGTTGACTCAAGTATTGTTGGGGAGAGGTGCGCTTGTGGTATCAAACTCCTCTCCGATTCTGAACTTATCCTCTCTTTAGTGTCACAAACAATCTCTCGGACGGTCTTCGGGCGATCGTTATGTCTTCCGTCGGATGTGAGAATACCTCTGCCACAAGTATATGCGGCCAATACTAACAACTTTCTTTCCTTAGTGGCAGCAATGTTTTACACCTCACCGACTCTTACACTTCTCATGCTGGCTATGGTTCCACCGGTGTCTCTGGGTGCCGTATGTCAATTCATTCCTCGACAGGCTACACTTCTCAGCTTGGACTAGGTTTTCTATGGCCGCTATCTCAAGAAGCTGTCAAATAAGACACAAGAGGCGGTGGGTGAGATGACCAAGGTAACTTTTCATTATGAAATCTCCTTGTGTGAAGCTTAGGACGTCTGTCAGGTCGCTACAGAATCCCTGTCGGCACTTCGGACGGTTCACGCCTTCAACGCTCTCGCGCAAGAGGAGAAGAAGTTTAACGATCGGGTCGCGAATATCCTGATTCTTGCAAGGAAGGAAGCTATCGCAAGCGGTATTTTCTTTGGGAGTACAGGATGGAGCGGGAATGTCACTTTGCTTGGGCTTTTAGGATATGGTGAGCGGTTGCTCCCCTATGGAAGATCGAGTGCATGTGTGCTCATCGATACAGGCGGCACCCTTGTTTCTCAAGGCGCAATCACTGTCGGAGACCTCACAAGTTTGCTGTTATATACTGTCTATGTCGGAAATGGCCTTTCAATGCTGACGTAGGTCGCTCTCATTTGTTATAATTCAATCTATGCTGACAAGTGCAATCAAGGTCATTTTTCGTACGCCTGCACCGTCCACTCATGCTGGAACGTACTCAACATCCATTCGTTCTAGTCATCGATCATGCGTGCAATTGGAGCCGGAACGCGTATCTTCGAAATCCTGGATCGCAAGCCCCTCATTCCTCTCCACACAGGCATCGAGCTTTCGCCAGATAGGCGCGGAACGATCAGATTTGAGCATGTTCACTTCGAGTATCCCACTCGCAAAGATGCCAAGATCTTGAAGGACTTCAACCTTGAGGCCAGGGTCGGTGAGACTGTCGCCATCGTGTACGCCTTCAAAATTCACTTGTTCGGCTATCTCTGATGACTTGTGGTAGTGGCGAAAGTGGTGGTGGAAAGTCATCAATTCACTCCTTGCTGCTGAGGTATTATGACCCCAATCATGGAAAAGTCACTTTTGACGGACAAGGTACGTATACCATTAAGCGACCAGTGCCATTACATTCTTATTAATTTATAACAGATATCCGCGAGTTTTCCGCGTCCTCCTGGCGTAGGATCATCGGAGTCGTACCTCAAGACCCAGTTCTCTTCACTGGAACGATCGCAGAAAACATCGCATTTGGCAACCCCGACGCAACAAGAGAAGAAATTGAGGATGCTGCACGTGAAGCTAACTGTGAGTTCATTTGGGGTATGCCACAAGGATTTGACACACCAAGTACGTCATCCACTTGTTTCATTCTCTCTCACAAATTGCCTAACAGAACTTCAATAGTCGGTCGACTCAGTCTCAGTGGAGGCCAGCGCCAACGTCTCGCCTTTGCCCGCGCCCTGCTCAAGAAACCCGCAATCCTCGCACTGGACGAAGCGACGTCTGCGTTGGACGCAACATCTGAACGACGTGTTAATGATGCTATCGAAAAGATCCTCCGATCAAGACAGACTACATGTTTGTTCGTAGCCCATAGGCTATCAACCATTGCACGGGCGGAGAGGATTGTGGTGTTGGAGGGTGGAAGGATTGTTGAAAGTGGGAGTTATAGAGAATTGGTCTCGAAGGAGTCGAGGTTTAGGGCTCTCATGGCGGCACAGTTGACTGCCGTTGAGCATGAGAAGGATGGGGAAGAGGAGGAGGAGTTTGAGGAAGTGAAGGGTGAGAAGCCGGAGGTTGAGGTTGTGGATGAGAAAGTGCAGAGGAGGGATTAGGCGCTTTATGATTCAGATGCGCGTTGGTTGAAAACTTTTTGTCGAGTCGAAAGACCCTTGAGTTGGCCATAGGCCAATATACAACCACACCCGGAGGAACGAACGGCGTCTGGTCACAGCCCACCCCAAGTATAAACTCCCCAATTTCATACAAGACTACTCCTCGATGTGTCAAGTAGCACCTAATGCCTTTATTTGTTGGAACAGTTCTGATATTATTATACATACAATGCGTAACCTGATATATAATATAGATGGAATATGCTCATTACGGTGATGAAATGTGTATCGAGAAAGATGTGCAGAACTTGACAGTTTGGGTGTGTCAATCAATGAACGTGAAGTGTCGTCACGATCGTGAAGGGCATTAAGAACCGCAGCAAGAAGAGTACGTATCAAGCCACAGTGGCTGGAGCCTGGATTTTGGCCAAAGCAGGCCGACTTTCTAGTTTCGACGCCGCCTTAGGCTTCGCCTTGAAGAACAACTCATCAACAACTTCCTCTGCAACTTTCGCCTTCTCCTTTTTACTCATTCCCTTCCTCCTGCCACAACTCTTACACCCGACCCTCTCACGATACATCTCCCGCGCAGCAGCGAGCACCGTCAACCTCTTCACACCCAGCGTCAAACCCATTTGTAAACTGAGTGGCTGTTCGCGTTGACACAGGGCGACAAAGGAAGAACGGAGGAGGTAGGGATCGAGTTTGTATTGGTCCCAAATCGCGATTTTGCGGATGGGGTCGAGACCTGGGGAGGGGAGGGCGTGTAGTCGTGAGGCGGCGAGGGAGGTTACGGTTGGGATGTGGTATTTGGAGGCGATGTTGAGGAGGGAGAGGTAGTGTTCTGGTGTTGAGAGATTTGGGAGGGGCGTATTAGGTCTGTGAAGGAAGAGGTAGCCTGAGTTTGGGGATGAGTTGGGCAAGGAGGAAGTGTAACGTACAGAGGCAAAAGGACTTGGAGAAGTCTTTCGAGATCTGTGGCAGAAGTCTCTAGGAGTTGGAGAGGGTGGGCGTCGTCGAATTTTGGGAGATGGGAGAGTTGGGTACTGGGGAGGATACCCTGCAGTACGAGGGACTTGGAGTGGAGGATTGATAGGTCAAAACGGAAGAGGGTGTTGCCTGCCTGCAAATAATGACAGCTTCAGTCAATGCTGGACAGAAGTTGAGGGAAAGTTTTTACTTGGACAACGGCGTTTCCATCTGACAAGTAGTATACTGGATGCTTCTGCTTGAAAGTCTTGGAAGGGGAGTGCTTGATGGTGGTGGTGACGGTGGTCATTGTTCCTCTGTTGCAAGATTCCGTGGTGCAGCGGGCCCTAGGGAGAAGAAGGAACGGTGGAGCGAGACTGTTATGGGTGCAGAATACTCGGCACTGCAAACGGTCAACAACACGCGTCAATCCACGATACGCTGCAACATGCGCATCCGTCGAGGATCCGAATTGAATAGGACGTGCACTGCTTTCCCCCGGTGGGAGGAGTGGGAAGGACAATGAACGACTGCGCCGGTAGCAGAGTCGGTTGTTTTTGGGGTTCGCGCGCCAAGGTCACCTTCCAATAGTCAAGCTCGCATTAGCTGCCAATTGGAGTCTGCATCCCGAGTTCTTGCGCATCTGGAACGTTCGTGAAGCAATAAAAGGTCCTCGTAGCTGGGCAGAACTCTTCATACGTGCGATGCCATTTAGACGTCAATATGAGGTAGGAATATGATGGCAGTGGTGATGGATGAAAAAGTACACTGTTTATGATTGGTCGAGTTCTAGCGTCCCTTGAACTTGCATCTACTGTACATTATGTCTTCATACCCCCTTTGCACTTCCTCCACAGAGACTGCATCGTATTCGTCTCATCGCATCCTCGAAGCCGCCGTGAATGCAACAAGCCTTATGATGGCTCGGGCTTATATCATCCAACAACCACCCGAAGCGCTAGCATAATCAAAGACTCATCTCCGAGCCAAAGGCTCGCTTTGCTCAAGATCTAAAGGGGACAGGCAACCGAGCAAGAGTGCCTTACAACTATATCCAGCGGACGCTTTTATATTGGTCACCGACACCGATGCAGCCCGAGACGCATTTCTCTGCTATATGCGAGTTGAAGGAGCGTTAAATTCTCGATAATCTGCTTGATTATGGAATTCGGATAACAATTGGCCTTCAGAGATCCATATTCAGAGATCCTGATATCTCCGAATACTTTATCATAAATCCCACGCCACGCGCAGAGCGACAGCTTTAGAGCCCGCCACGACGGGTCTTTGTGTCATTGGGCCACAGAAAAACAGAAACCACGTAGAATACCGCTCTCACTCTCCACGACCCTCCGGCCACAGATAAAGGTCGTCCTTTACTCGACAGACACGTATCAGGCCGTGTATAATTCCGGAAATGGTCCAACGCCTTCCGCAAAGGTATAGGCCATTGGCAATCTCTGCTTTGGCCGCCTTCTTACGAGGTAGGGCATTTGTTGCAGTACTTAGTAAGCTCACAGCGAATCACAGGACGATCAGCTCCATTCTCTGTTCTAGACTTTGCACCAAGCTTGGTTGGTGATCAATAGCATCTAGTGTAAGTATATTCTACGATTTCCATGCATGGGCCTTAAAGGGGTGACATTTCTCTCGAAAGCAGGCAGAAGCAGGCTCGCCCTTTATGTCTTGGCGCAGAGGGGGTTCAACGGATATTCTTATAACACAGCCTAATCACGACGTGATGAACGGTGCGGCGCATGTCGTCACAGAATGCACAGTAACGGGTAGGGGCAGTCGCCGTATAGTTCTTGATATTCATAATGTCTTGATCATGTTCTAGGGTCGCCACCATCGCCACCTATTGGCGTTATCCTCGGTTTACAGCCCATGAGACATGTGGCACCCCGTTGAAATGCAGTGAGTGCTTGAAACCTTCCAAAACCACAACTCCTCACCAGAGCGCTTCCAATGAAGTCGTCGAGCGGAGCTGGCGAATTTCGCTTCCGGAGAGGCTACCCCGATCACACGCGATAAATACTACCCTCGTATTGTTCCCCGTCCCTGCGTACGAAACTGATGTCTCTCAGAAAAATTCGATCCGAAAAGCGGCGTGTTTGCGACGAATGGTTGGAGACCCCTCGATAACTCCTGATAGCCCTTACGGTTCAACAGTCCCAACCATGCTGGGCGAACCCCGGGTTCGACATCCTTCATGGTGTCTCGTCACGAGTGAGTGATCCGAACGGGCTCAACCACCTTCCGAACACGTTGAAGCCTTTGACTGTCTGATGGTTCTATCTTTATCACAGGCTGCTGGTCACTTGCAGGATATGGAAAGAACATATTTATATTCTGACTGAGATTCTTTCCCAACTATCCCTGCGTCTCTGCGTATGGATGTCGACTGAAGAGTCTCGGTCAAGCTCACCGGTTTACGCTTTCCCGTTACTCAACGGGCGTGTGGATCAAATCTTTCCTAGGACATTGTTAATCCGTATTTCCCTACGGAATACTCCCATTGCATCGCCCGAATATCTCTGTGTGGAGTCTACCCAAAGCGAACTAATCCCCCTTCGGTTGGTCCGATTCTGTTTTGTTTCGAGCATAGCAGACCCTGTACAGAGCCACCGACGTGCGGCTCGCACCTGATTCTGGGTCTGCCCGAGTGATCAAACGGCTTTTCATTGTGGCCCACAATTGGAGTGTCAGGGAGTGTGGTTGGGTCACGCCGCCAGTAAGCACCTCTCAGAAATTCAATATCTCTGTACCAGGGCCAAACTCCCAACGACGGGCTGAACGCGCTCAGGGCGCGCAAGATTCGGTTCTCTGATCAACCTCGGCCGTTCGAGAACATTACGAGGTTTCATGGTTCCAATAATGGGCTAGTTTCCAGATAACCATACTTGTTATTCTCGTAACTTTGCAGCTCTGCTCATAGATCGACGACTTAATCGGCACGCAAGAATGCACTTGACAACGAGCTCATATCGAAACCTCCCAAGAGCGTCATGGGGAATGGAATCTTTCCTTGGGATTACCTGCAGATGACGATCACCGTTCGAGCTTCCATACTGCGAAGGTAAGTAACTCGGCTCGACTCGCTAGGTGGAGAGAAAGGGTTGAGGATAGTTGGAATGTTAGCCACGACAAAGCTCCGGTTGCCGAGGTCTTGGTATTGCTTTCCTGGATTATCGCGTCCTAGAGAACTCTTCTTTGTCGATATATAAACCCCCATTCAGCTCACTGCATAACAAACTCACAAGCATAACAGCTCATTACCTTTTCATCATGGGCAACGCACCTTCCTCCTCCATCGTTCTGCCTGTCGAGTCCTACCCGTACTCTAGGAGGCGATCTATGCTCTCCCGGTTGATCAGCTGTGGTTCGACTGCAGATGGACAACCTAATGAAGTAGCACCTTTGCACGACAACAAGCCTTTCTATGACGTCCAGCCCCAAGCTATCCCGGCTCTCAGTTACTCGCCCCTGCCTCCATACTCTGATTATGGCGGCGCTCCCGACCCAGTATCGGAGGCCTACGCCAAGTTCCTTCAAGATTATCCTGGTATGTACATTCTTGTCTCTCCTGCAGCATGGTGTTAAGGCATATGTAGAATATTCCCTCACCACCATTATTGACGTTTTACGGAAGCGCGAATATACCAGACTGGAGCGCAGCGGCGAGACCTATGTTGATTACACAGGCGGCGGCATGTATCCAGAGATGCTTACCAAGGAGCACCTTGAATTTCTGAACACGAATGTCCTTGGTAATACACACTCAGTAAACAACAGGTAAGGGGCGTGCGCCACTGACATCAACCCACATTGATATCTAGCTCCTTCCACAGTTCCATGCTTTCGATGAAATGTGCGGATGAGGCTCGCAAAGCCGCCTTAGCGTTCTTCGGTGCCTCAGAGGACACCTACACCGTCGTATTCACCCCAAACGCTACTGGGGCGTTGAAACTAGTCGGCGAATCTTTCCCCTTCACCACCGGTAGTAGCTATGTTCTCAGTGCCGATTCACACAACAGCGTATGTACACGACAAAAACGGTTGCTGAAGCGTCGCTCATGATCCCTTCAGGTCAATGGTATCCGCGAGTTTGCGATGCACAAAAAAGCGGACGTGATCTACATACCCACTACTCCCGTTGGCGGTATGGATGTGAAAACAGCCAAGGTCACCCCTCCTATCTTGTTTTTCTGCACTCCGGCTGATCTGGATTTCAGGACTTGCTGGAAAAACACAAACCCGGAGACAAAACCAACAACCCTAGCCTTTTGATTCTGACTGCCCAGTCCAATGCCACAAATAGCAAGAATGATCTGACCCTCATTAAATATGCTGCCTCGCTCGGATACCATACTATGGTGGACGCCGCAGCGCTTGCTCCATGCTCCCCGATTAGGCTCTCAGATATAGACGCTGACGCGATGTGTATTTCCTTTTACAAGATGTTCGGTTACCCGACCGGTCTTGGAGCGTTGGTAGTCAAGAAGACCTTCCTGATAGATGTCCTGAAACGCCCTTGGTTCGGTGGAGGCACTGTTAATCTTGTTCAAGCCCCAGGAAGGGTCGTTACTCTGACCTCTGTGCCAAATGAGCGTTTCGAAGTTAGTAATGAACCGCTTGCTCACCATCGCCCTTGTATTGATTCTAGCATCTTCAACACAGGACGGAACCATCAACTACGCATCGACGAAGGCCATCACTGATGGTTTAAAGTTCTTGGCTGTATATCAGCCATATTTGTCCTTACGAATTTCCTGCCTCATACATTACTTGTGGGCGACTATCCCAACAATCCAACATGATACAACCAAGGCACGGGTTGCGCAAATCGTATCACGAGCTCCAGGGCCGAGGTTGACGAAAGTAGGCGAGCACTCGGAGACTGGCACCATAATTGCACTCCTCTTCTATGATGTAAGCGTCCTACCTTTCGTCGGCCTACACATACCTGACGGTTCTTCGTTCAGCCCCATGGTAAACTCTTGCCGATCTCGTTTATCGAATTCGCCGCTGCCCAGAACAAGATTTCCTTACGTACTGGGTGCGTATGCAATCCAGGTGGCGTATCCGCAATGATTGGTATTCAAGAGGAGATGAAAAAATTACAAGATGGAATGACGAAGAAGGACTGGGAGCAGCAGCTCAAGCGGGAGATTGGTATCGTTCGTATTAGCTTTGGGCTTGCGAACAACTTTGAGGATGTCTGGAAAGTGGCACAGTTCGTCTCTCTTATTGGGCAAACGCCCGCTAGGGATGAGCTATGGAGGAAGTGGCAAGATTCAGAGAGGCCGGAGAGATGCTAGTGTATAAGTTCTCGTACTTCATGGACATTCGTTGCTAGTTGAGTCCATGATGATCTTGAAATCGGTTTATGAAATGTATTTGTGCCTAGAGCAATTGAAATGAACTCAAACTTCACCTGCGGAGTAACGTAATTTCGAGCGGAGTCCGGTCTCATCGAAAGTTGGAACCCGGAAGGCTTTTCGAGAAAGCTAAATGCTCTAGTCATGAACCTGATCTTGTTATCGCGAGAAAACCAAAGAAATCAAACCTGCCATAGATTGCCGATTTCTATCTCCCCGTCTATATGACAGACTCTTTCTCAACTATAGCGCCCCGAAATGCGTTTCTCAAGTTCGAGCCGCTCTTGCACAGTTCTCGAGAAAGTTCCAGGTGAGCGGCCGCTTTTCGACCGCGATATTTTTACACGCCCTTGACATTATCCAAATCATCTACGCAGAGAAGCGCTCGTCCCACACGGCCTTAAGAGCTCCTCGGCACTTTGCTTGATCGCGAGCGATCACCTGTTCCTGCTAGCATCTGCTGTGTAGACCTGCCCATTCATCACAATGGAGATCTTCATGCACCATATCCCTGTCGGATACGAGGAGTACAACGTCAAGGTCGCCCTTGCTAGACATCTCCACGGCCCAAACTTTCCCAACGTTAAGGCCAACTTTCAAGTTAACCTTCACGGGGCAAAGCCAGGAGCACAGTCGTTCACAGGAACGTTCACCTTGGCCGACCTCTATGTTGCTCAGAGATTTCTCGAGCTTTATGGGGGAGACCGTCCTCGACAAGTCATACAGATCGGAGGAAATCAGGTATACTTTGTAGAAAGCGTCAATCGACCGCAGCCTGATGTGCTTGACCTCCTCTCCCGTTCCCGCTGGATCGACCCAGCAGAGGAACGGGAGCAGAACAAGCGTCATCAGAAATTGTATAACTCTCATTTGCCCCTAAAAACCGTACAATTCGGGTGGATGTGCAGAGATAAGGTGTTCTCTATTGAAGGCGAAACATCCCGAAAACCGTGCTACCTCTCATTCAACCCCGAGCGGCGAGAGGTCCATGTCACATTTCTGCCGATAGGAAAACAGTCCCGGCCTACTACCCACGTCATTGCCATTCGACAGTCATCCGTTTCATCTACCTCGGCTCATATAGCCAGAGGCGGACAACCTATCCTCTTCTTTCAACTCGAGATCCCGCCCACTTTCCTCAAGAGATACGAAAGAGGGCCATATTACCGGTTGTCGGCCCTTCCATTCGAGTCCCTTCGCCCGGGCGCTACTCCCTACATTTCTCTCGCCGTTCGCCTCATCTTAATTTCGCGAAGTGATCTGAGTCGGTTTTTCGACTTGGCAGAGACAGCCAATCTATACCACATTCAAACATATCAAGTAACAGCGGAGCGTCGGGAGCTGTTCGCCAACGCCCAACTGGACCGTGTAGCGGAGGAGATTCGAAAATTTGACTGGGCTGTCGCGTTCCAGCTACAGGCCTTGCTGCGCAATTTGGATCTCGATGTGGTGGAACTTCTCGGAATTCTTCCGAGGGTCAAAGAGCTGGTAGAATCTCATGGAAGCTCTCACGTTGCGGATCTTCTGAGGACATTCGCTAGTCGGGTCAGGAACTTATCGCACACCAACAGGGATACGGTTGTGTCAGTGTTGTCTTGTTTCGATGCCTGCCACCAGGAGTTCATGAAACAAGAAAGGCTGGCCCAAACCGTTCCTCTAGATGAGTCCCTCTACCATTCCTTCCATGTCACAATAACACCAACTACGCTATTCCTCACCGGGCCGTTTCTGGAGAGATCGAACCGTGTGATCCGGCGATATGAGAGAGTCCATCACGAGAATTTCCTGAGGGTCGAGTTCCGCGAAGAGGATGGTCTCCGATATTGCCTCGATCGTGGCGTGAATGGGCGTGCATTCATTCGTAACCGGATGGGACCCATTCTTAAAGAGGGACTTGAAGTTGCGGGGCGGGAATTCGAATTTCTCGCGTATTCACAATCGGCATTAAGAGACCACTCGGTATGGTAAGATTCAACTCCCAAGCTATACATATATTCTGCTGATTGAAGCAATGTCTAGGTTCGTTAAACCGTTCCTCGACCCAAAACATGGGAAAGTGGACGCCGCGAAAATCATTGGAAGCCTTGGCTCCTTCGACAACCTCTCTTACGATCCGACCCTTGTCTTCTGTCCAGCCAGATACGCAGCTCGATTATCCCAGGCCTTCACGGCAACGGAAGCAGCCACTGTAAAAGTCGAAAACGTCAGCCGCAAGAATGATATCACAACAAGAGACAAGAAGTATACGTTTACCGATGGGTCGGGCGATATATCCGAGGACCTTGCCCGTGAAATATGGCGAGCCATTGGACCAAAAGGAAAGGGAGCAGCGGGAGACTTTCCCCATGCATATCAAATTCGCTTTCAAGGCTCGAAGGGCATGGTTAGCATCAACCATAAACTGGAGGGGTCTGTCATCGCCCTTCGGCCCTCGATGATTAAATTCGAAGCTCCGGAATCCAACGAAATCGAGATCGCCAGGGCAATTCGCAGGCCCACTCCATATTACCTGAATAGGCCCCTTATCATGATACTCGAAGGTCTCGGAATCCGTTACGACCTGCTTCAGCGATTTCAGGACAGGGCAGTATCAGATACACAGAACGCTACCCGCTCACTCCAACAAGCGGCACAGTTGCTTGAGAATCATGGGTTGGGTTTTTCGTTCAGGCTTTCATCAACGATGCTGAACCTGGCGAAGTTGGGGGTTGACACCATACGGGGGGATTCCTTTTATGACCAGCTTCTGAAGGTTGCCGTGTACCACATTCTGCGTGATCTCAAAAATCATGCACGAATACCCATTCCGGGTGCATGGTCCCTTGTAGGAGTCGCCGATACACATGACTTCCTCAAGGAAAACGAGATATTCGCTTGTATCAAGAAGCCAGACGGAGAAGTTATTTACCTGGAGGGTCATGTCCTGGTTTCGCGGTCGCCTTGCATTCACCCAGGAGATGTACAGGCTGCGATTGCCATCGGCAGTCCACCTAAGGGTTCGTGTTTTGAAATCGAACCTCTGCCGAACACGGTAGTATTCAGCACTAAAGGTAACGTTCCAACCAAATACTTGAAAGCGACTTTAACGACGTCCACACAGGAAAGCGACCCCTTCCTTCGTGCCTTGGTGGTGGAGATCTCGATGGCGACATTTATAACCTTCTTCCGTTGAACATCGACCCTTCAATGACGCCAATGAGGTATTTCCGGCCTGGCAGATATGTGCCAGCGAAGAGAAAAACTCTTGAAACTCCGAGTACAATGAAGGACGTGGCAGATTTTGTCATGGAATACATCATATCAGATGTGAGCAGCAGATGGATCTATCAAGCATTCCCTAACAATAGCCCAGGTAATCGGTATTATTGCCAATCACTGGCTTGTCATTGCAGATCAAAGCCAGTTCGGTATTCAAGACCGAGCTTGTCTCCGGCTGGCGGAACTGCACAGTGATGCTGTGGACTATCAGAAGACAGGAAACCCGGTGAATATAGGGGAGATCCCGAAGTTGAAGTTTCCGAAACCCGACTGGAGTGCTCCCGAGACCGTCCAGCCAGACCCGGTGAACTACTACCAGAGTCAGTCCGCGATTGGAAAGCTGTCTCGCGCAATCAACCTCGACCAACACGATCCCTCTCTCTCCGCAAACTCTATCGAGATCAATGCCCTGAGCGAAGGAACGCTTCCGGCGGCCGACGTAAGAATTTCAGAGGCCATAAGGGAGCGCGTTTCTCGGCACGCTGTAATCAAGAAACTTGGAGATATTCCACCCAGCGGCCCAATTAGAAATCTCTTCAACTGGTTCTGCGGGGAACTCACCTACATCGCGTCTGAATGCAGTCTGAATCATCGTCACTCGAAGCCATTAACGGAGGAGGAACTTCTTGTTGGAACCATAACACAAAAGACATCTCAACCTCGGATGCGCAAGGATAAGATGTCGAAGATGAGGGAGTTGACAGAAGGGTTAGTTCGTCGGGTCAGGGAGATTTTGGAGGGGGACAATAGCCTGGGCAAGCCTGCCGAGGATTATCTGCGAGATGCGTGGGTGGCCTGGAACTTATCACTTTCCGAAGGAAAGAAGGACAGATTCGGATCCAGAGGATTTGGGTGGGTAGCACTTGGAGCGTTATTCGATGCATTGGAAATCCTTGAGGAATCAGGAAAGGAATGAATGATGTTGTGATCAATTGTAGCGACCCATACTAAAGTCTCCGAAATGAATAAACTGTATTGTAAATCGTGGGAATTCAAAACGCAGGGTCCATTTAAGTAGTAAAGCTAGTGAAGTGCATTCGAATCATCGAATCCCTCCCGTCATCCAATTGTCTCGCCAGTTGAGATGTCTTCTGGGAAAACCTTTCGATTTCTCGCGTTCGTTCTATCATAGGCTCAGTTTGCTTCTATGAGGAATCATGTGTCTTGGTATATGCCGCGTTACCGGAGCCAGATCTCCCAGGCGGCATGTCATCCGCGAATTCTATGTCACGAACAAGAACACCTCGTCTCCGGGGACGGACCGCACTGTGCAGAATCAGGTAGAAGTCTGGATGCGGGCCGCCTCTTCCAACTTCGAACTCGTTGATATAAAACCTGCGTGTCGCCTCTGACCGAAAGAATAAACAAAACGAAATGCGGTTCTCATCCTTCACAAAGGCCTTACTGGGGTTCGCCACCACCTTGGCAGTCGTTGATACAGCAGCCGCGCAGGGAGGATGCACTTTGACTGCCCGTGGTGGTGATGACGCACCGGAGTTTTTGCGGGCAGTCAGGTCGTGCGCGACGATTCGGATTCCCAAGGGTACCACTTTGAATATTGCTACTCGGTTGAATATGACTGGATTGTCAAATAAGCGGATTGTAAGCGTGCACTCTGAAGGGTTATCTCCGGCCGGAGCGCTGAGCAACATCTTTTCAGGAACTGGAGGGAACTTTGCGCTTCAATCCTGATATTCCGTATTGGACTGGGGTTTGTCCATGTTCACTGAACTGTTTTTTTTTCTCTAATGATGTTCCGTATCAGAACGGATTCTTCATTCCATTCCAAACTCAAATCACTTTCTGGCTTCTTGGGGGTCGAAATATAGTGCTGACAGGCGGGGGCACACTAGATGGCGTTGGTCAGGTAAGAACCTATCTTTATACTATTAGAGATGGCTAGACCTGCGCCTTGTAGCCCTGGTATGATGCGCTGTGAGTCTTGATGCTTTGTTGCTCGTTTACTCATCCTAAAAAGTTGAAGCGCCACCAATTCTTCCCTTCTTCGGCCCATCACTTTGACCATTTTCCAAGCACAAAATGTGCTAGTCGAGAACATCCACATGATTAACGGCCCCGAATGGCACAACCTTGTAGGCGTTCACGTTACACACCTTAATGATGATATTTCCGACATCGCCCTTTCTCTAGGTCAACGAAGCACACGACGTGGTGTATAACAACATTCACATTAATGCCGTCTCAAACTCCTCCCACGGACCAGCCAACACGGATGGGTGGAATGTATACAGAAGCGACAGTGTCACGATCAAGAATTCCGTGATCGTGAATGGAGATGACTGCGTGGCCTTCAAGCCAAGTTCGTCGTAACCGTCGAAGATGAGAGTCCTGCAAGCTGATTGGGTCCGTGACAGATGCCACCAACGTTCTCGTGGAAAACCTCGACTGCACCGGTTCTCAGTCAGTGTGACCTGAATAGATCTGCCTGGAAATGATGCTAACGCTCCGAGCAGTGGAATCTCCGTTGGGTGAGCTGATAAACGTGCCAGAGCCGTTCCCAAGCTTCATACTTTTTCCTTGTGCAGTTCCTTGGGCCAATTCCCTGGGATGTTTGACATTGTGCAAAATGTGACTTCGCGGTATGAAAGCTTCAAGGTGCATTACATTCCCGGTACTGACGCAGGTATTGCCTACAGGAACATCAAGATGACTAGGGCCCAGAACGGCGCTCGTATCAAGACGTGGGCTGGTCCGAATGTCGGCAGTGGGATTGTGAAGAACATTACCTTTGAAGGCTTTGCCGAAACTAGTGTCGACCACCCCGTTGTTATTGACCAGGTTTGAAACCAGGGCCATTTGCTCCAACACCTTGAGCTGACGCATTGCTTAGTGTTACCAGACAAACGCGACAGCATGCGCCCAATTCCCTTCGAACACGCTTATCCAGGACATCGTGTTCAGGAAGTTAGTCCCACTTCACTCGCTATCACTCCCAGGTTCCTGACATCTTATTTACTGCAAGCATTTCTGGAACATCGACTGGATCCGTGGTTGCTGCACTAACGTGTTCTCCTGGTATGCGTTGCAATGACATCGAAGTTGACGAATTCAACTTGAGGTAAGTACACGAGCTAGGCCATATTTCCGTAGACTGGAAATGCAACTCATACGATTTCTGCCAGTTCCCCATCAGGGACTGCCCAGTTCACTTGCGCCAACGTCGTTCTCAGTGGGGATGCTGCTACCCTTTTCCCAAAATGCAGCGGAACGTAACACTCAGCTTTGTACCCAAGGAACTTGCGCTGATAAGGAGATCACTGACCCGGTTGGCGGCCATTGATAAAAGCTAAAGATTTACATACACTTTCCCAGCTCTTGACATTTCCTGTTGTCTGTTTCAGGAGTGGGACGCTTTGGTAAACTTCTTGTATTTACCCTTGTACTTAACACAACTTCACGGCAAGATAGCGATTCCTCCCGATGGATAAAGTTCCGCGACAGGACCGTCATACCCTGAAGATCAAACAAAATAGCTGCTTACGCAGAACAACAATGAGGACCGCCGCATAGTCGGTATATGCGCCGGATTTTGGAACTAATAACCCCAGGAATTCTTCTTATCTAGAGAGTGTGTCTCTCCGAAACGGACGGAGTACGAGGACTGAATAGGGTATTGAGTGTCAGGTTGACCCTCCGTCACGGCGCAAGCGTTTGCAGGATTGTCGACCCCAGCATCGCCTTCCAGACACCAAGCCAAAAGGAAGGGCTCCGTTAACGCCATCAAGGTAGAAGCCGTAACTTGTCGTATATGTGCAGCATTACGAGAGCCAAGCTTGGTGCCCTCTTCGGGCACTTGTTGAATGATTGAGGTACCCGCCAAGTGTGATGACTCGTCAGCGAAAAATGAAGAAGGCGCGGAGAATTTTGATTTTGTCCTCTTAGAGTCTGATGGAAGGTACTGAGTGCTGAGAACGCGAGGCATCATAGACGAAGCTGTACTCGTTGGAGGAAAGGATATCAATGAGCGCAGAACGTCCTTGCTCCTTGCGGTGTATGGCAAGGGTATGGGTGAGACAATGTTGATACCAGTATCTTCATCCTTGGGGGCAGCAGCTGGGTTGTGCGTATCTAGGAGTGCAGGGCCAGATGCCGAGTTCATTTGTCCGATAGTCGTGGTTGAGAGTAGAGAAGTGAAGGTTCGAGTATTCGGCAGTTCGTTTAAAGCTGATCGGGCTTGCAGCCTTATTTGGCTATATACCCGCAATGGGACCAGGGACCAATTCTTGCCAGGAGTGGTTGAGAAATCTTTCGCGCGTGTTTCTGGGTCCTGATACTCCTTCACATCTTACGGGATCCAACAATTAATCATGTGGTCATAACGTACTGATGACGATAGCAACATATCAGCCTGTTGACCAAATCACAATCAGTACAACATAAACGTTTTCAGTGAGCTCGCAATCAGCTTCCCTATCTATGCCGAGTCGGAGACTCCGAACGGATGCAGTAAACTTACCCAATACACAATGGCCCGTCACAAGTGTCACTAGTAAGTTAGGTGGGTGCATGAATAGCTGGATATGAATTTGGGTTCTTCATCAAATGAAGTCATCTATAATGAGAATTTCTCCAGTTCCTTGTCAGCCACCTGGGCCTTCAACCACCGATGGCAATTTCACATATTGGGTCTTGTGTAGCTCGCCAACCCCTGGGCAGGCTCGACAGACGAGGAGTAAAGCTGATGGGTGCTATACGCTGTATGGACCCATCCCGTTGGCTTTAGAGCTGTGTCAACCAAGTATCCCACTCAAATTCGCAAGCGCGCTGAAGTTTGTAATACCTCATGTTTTCAAAGACATTTCCTATTGGAGCCATCGGGGTGATTAGCCACTTTTGGCGTGTCCCGGCGTTCGCCCACCTCCCGCGGGTCTCTTCGCAGTCATAGTTCTCCCCCTCGGAAAACGCCCCGCGGGACATTATGAGAATATTCCTTGACTAAGATTTCGCCGACTCGGAGATGATGGCCTATGATGCTCCAACTTGTCGTAAGTAAATAGAACTTGTTCTTATGCCACCAAAGTCAACCTGAATACAGATCGTTGATGAGGTAGCATCTCAACAACTGATGAATGATCCCCTAGGCCCACGAGATAGAGATAGTCTGAAGATAGCCGTGTCTGTAAGAGTCGTGAATACAGTTCAGCCATCAAGCACGCGTTCCATGGCTGAATTAGGACTTCCCTCGAGCCCAAGCCTTGGATACGTGTATGTGAGGACTGAGGACTCGCTGCTTTCGCGTGGAGGCATTCAACATTCTATGGATGTGGTTCTTTGCATGGTGCCGAGTAGACATCTTGCCCCGGATTGGTGAATTCAGATTACTCGTCCGACTTACGACGATTAGAAAGCGACACCAGTAGATTGTAAACATGTGTGAGTCCCGGTCCGAGCCTGTCATGACCCTGTCAACAGGCAATATCGCGGATGAGAATATTTCTATACCCGCAGTGTGCGGATGCAGAGCGTCATCCAGAAATATCTGTCATTCAATAGCCAGCGGAGGGACGACCAGATGATCAACATAGGGCTGTAATGATTCTGCAATAACTCACAGCTCCCCAGAGCCAAAGCTCTGAGGACACTCTACCCGACCATAGAAACCAGCAGTTTCGTCGCAAGAATGCCGGGAATGTGAGCAGCCCACGATATATGTTGAGGATCCAAACCACAAAACCAGAAGGACAACGGTGGGATTGTAATGCATGGGTGAAACTGCAGACGGCTCGAAAGACTACTACTCGTCGTCCTCATCCTCGACTTCGTCTTCAGACACCTCCAACCCTGCCTCCTTAAGCCTTGCCTTATCACGCTTTCTCTTATTAGTAACTTCATCCAGCAAGACCAGCAAGTCCTCTTGCTCCTTCTCTAGTTCCTTCTGCTTCTCTTCAGAATTCGACACCTGTGCAGTGAGCTCCGCCAGTTGTTTCTGTAGCCGAGAGACCTGGGAAAGGGTCAGTCTCGCAGGCGGAGGTGCATCCGGACAGGAATCCCCACCTCATCCTGCTGCGCAGGCCGTTCCTTCAGCTGCTTTTGCAAGGATTCAATCTCTTCAGCCTGTTTGCGTATCACCTCGCGTAAAGAAGCGATTAACATGGCTGTTTCCGGGTTTTGCCCTGGAAGATCAACACGGTTAGATTAAGTACCGTAACCATATAATTGGGGCGCTCACCAGTGGAGGTGGATAACTGATTTGGATCTGTTGAAAGGGCACGTTGCACCGTATCTAACCAAATACATCATCAAGGGACGTCTTTGGAAACATTAGGTCATATTGCTCACAATAGTTGGACTTCCAGAAATCCACAAACGCCCAGTCAAACCATATCTCGGCCTCTTCTTGGTCAGCTTGCTTAGACGACGGAGGTCCTGGTTTTGCCGCGAGCGGATATAGCTGTACAATGTTGTCAGGGCCTATAGCTCTGAACCGATCGTCTTCGCGCAATCGAGCAATTTGGGCAACTAAATTATCGATTCCCAGCCGATTAATGATTTGATGTGTCGTGGATCTAAATGGAACTCAAGTTAGAGGGCGCAATGCTAAACAAAACATGAATATAGGCACTCACCGTGTAATTTCTCCGGGCTCCCGATTGAATTCGTAGCATATACCTAGCAAGAAAGCGCATAGGGAGGGTACGAGAACATCACCTTCAGAAACTTGGTTGATCGGTTCCACCAACTAGTACCAATGGCAGTCAGGCGCAGTTTAAAGAGATCGCATGATGCTATTACCGTTCCAAGGCCACCGGCGTCAAGGAAGTCCCGGACTGATTTGGGATCCTCCCAGAGCCATTGACTTAAGAGGGATAGGTACCCTATAGCAACGCGGTCCCATTCCCGAGTTTCTCTATCTGAGGCATCAGGACGCGAGCGGGCTAGAAGAACGAGAGAGAGGTTCTCGCTTAGGATCTGCAAAAGTGTTTGTGGTGGTTCGTCGTCATCTGGTTCGGTTTGGGTCGCAGGAGGTGCACCGTCAGCAGGCACGAAGAACTGGCCTGCACCGGCACCTGGATGGGGCTGGAGTGGACCGGGCTTTATTAGACAAGCGGACGATTTGGCTCGAGATGAGGAGCGTAGAAGATGGGCGAAGAGGAGGCTGGCAAAATGTATGGAGAATATTTGGGCAAGATTGACGCTAGATGTATCAGGAGGAGACGCAAGAGCATGCAGAAGGGGTGTGACAGGTGGCGCCGAAGCGCTGCCTAAATAGATCACATTTGAGCTGGGATGGAGGGGTTCTATTGCAACAACGCACCTTCTGCGGGAAGCATGGCCTGGAGAATTGCATGTCTAATCTCGTCCTTGTGAACGAAGTTCTGGGCATGCGTCAGTCAATGAAACATTAGTGTTCGTGCATGCTCACTTCAAACACTATCGACGCAGCTGCTCGAAGTTCCAGTCCGTCTTTGATCCGTTTAGCGCTGTCCAATCCGTTGTACTCTCCATGGAATACAAGCTCGACGAGGGTATCGAGTGCGGAAGCCGGCTCCAGCCGATCCCACTCTTCACCATTCGTTTCTGGAACTGGCATATAGGGTGTCAATACGAGTTCTGATAGTGGGAAGTTCATATTAGAAGGAAGAAGTCGGAGGGACTATTTCTCTTTGAGTTAGATGGGACAAGTAGCAGGGAAGGGGATACACTACCTGAGTCTTGAGCTTAGTGGGGGCGTTAGAGGCAAGCCCTATTTCAATGAGACATCGGATGTAGCCTGACGCCTCTTGAGACTAATATCATTGCATCAGCATATTTGACGGAAAGGAAAATGGTTGCACTAACTCCACTGCCTTTGGTACCAACAAGCATGCCCATGACTCCAATCACAAGACTGGCATTGGTGGCTTTTTGGTCATCCCAGAATTGAAGAGCGAATTCTTGAGGAGCTGGTTCATGGAGTGGCAACGTGTAGGGATACAAAAGGAGCGAGCATAAGATCGGAGGAAGTTGCGTCTCTTTGAAGTAACTCTTGGTAATACAATTAAGCTGAAGCCATGGAGGGATGGTGTTCAGTGAAGTAGACGAACCTGGTTTGACGTATTAAATCGTAGTAATCCGTCGACGCAGGTTAGGGCCCCCTGCGATACAAGACCGCCTTCTATGCCACCCTCTTGGGTCACGATATTGAATAACTTCTCGAAAGCACCCTCAAAAGCCAGGACCTTCTGGATATCTGGACTTTGTGCCACCAGTGCCTGCACCATAGTCAAAGCCTCTACAACGTGTCAACATGGATCTGGCTAGACATGGAGGTCATGCTCACCATTTCTGATTATCTCTCTCTTATCCTCAAGGATCGCGATGACGTTGCGTGTTCCTGTGGGGGCTTTGAGGAAATAACTTTGCACGACTTGCCGCCGATTCTGGAGAAGGACGGTAAGATACTGGATTGTTGTGAAACGCGTGTAGAAGTTGTTATCTCCGAGCAGTGTGAATAATATGTGGACCGTCTTCTCTGTTGCAAGAACGATATCGGTGTACTTGAAAGCGAGCTCCTTATTTGCAGCATCGACCTCGCACAATATGATCAAAGTCTCCAACACTGCTTTGCCAATGTCGGCGTCAATTTCTGCATCACTAGCAAGTACGTCCAAAAGCCCGGCAAGAGCGCGATCACCAACGTCTTGTTTGTGATCGCGCGAGAGACCCTTGAGAGCCAATACGGCTGCACGGCGGTCTGCGAGTAGAGTTGCAGGGGATAGGCGGTCAGTAAGCCTGCCTATTGTCTCGGAGGCTGTCTGTGGTTGACCCTGGGGACCCCGAAGGGCGACATAGGTTTGCGAGAAGAATTCCATGTAGGTCCAGCAATAACTGACGGAAACCAGGTTGCCTCCATACACATACGTTTCTATCACGTGATCATCCAGTTTAGACAATGTTTTCCCAAGCTGCCTAGGGTCCTCTTCTTTCAGGCAACCCTCCAGGTTTATCTCTTCCCGTCCTTTGGCTTTTACGATATTCCTGCGGCTCTTTGAAGGGCCTTGGTGACTCGAATGTCTAATAGGTCCAGTGCTACCCCTTCTAGCGCCTCAAATCGCCTGCACCCTCACAGTGACAATGTGCTTCTTTGCACGAGGATTTTGGGCACCCAGATGTCCTATGTAAACTATGGGCGCCTATGTACTTCCCCTTTCGTCTCGTGATTCCAAATTCATCCCTTGGTTGCGCCTCGTGGAACTACCCGCAACTCCTCACCCCAATTTTAACATAATGTTAGCTTACACGCAAACTCCGCCCCTACCAGTGCCGTAGGGGGGTTGAAACTATGTGTTTACAGCGACCTGTCAAATGTCTTACATCCTCAGTTTTATTCTCGACACTTTTGAATACCTATTTGGCGCTCCTCAGTTTGGCCGATCAGCAATGGTAAGAGTGCGAAGAAATCGGTCAGTCCTTTGGCGCCCCTTTCATAGATGTCCTATTCACATACGCGCCTTACAGGAGACGTATTGACTATGAGCGGCAATCGACCGAACATTCACACATTTCGAGTGCAACCTTTATCATTTGAAACCCTCGGCTTCGGCAGTAACAGACTTCTTTACTTCATTCGCTCGTCCGTTCACTCAAATACCTCGTAACGTCAGGGAGCTCAGACAGGATTGTGTGAATCCAGACAAGATGTGATCTGCAAAATTTATTCTTGGCCATGTCATCACCTAATGCATAATATCCAAGATATAATATATAGAGGCCGGCAATGAGTCTTCAGGTCCAGTCCCCCAACGCACATGGCTTTGACTCTCGCTTGGTTTGCGGTGGTTGCACTGCTAATCGCATGGACGCTCTACCGCAGACTCACCAGGATATCCATCGCGCATATGCCTGGACCCAAGTCAGAAAGCTTTGTGTTTGGTAGGTTTGAATTTTTCTCGAGGGCGATCCATGACACTGACAGACTACTTGGAACAGGAAACCTGTGCGAGCTCCTACAGAACCAAGTCGGGGAGGTAAGCTTCGTTCTCCACCTATGAACTACAAGCCCGCTGATTGTGAAATTAGGCGGAATTTAAGTGGAAAGAATCATATGGCGGTGTTGTCAGGTTCAGAGGCGCATTTGGTGTGAGTTTCTCATCCTCATGGCCGATTCTGGGACGCCTGACACACTTTCAGGAAGATCATCTCATGATCTCTGACCCCAAGGCTCTTCAATACATTCATCAGACCTCGGGTTACCACTTCCAGAAGCAACCCGAGAGAAGGGCTATCTCTGAAGCTATTGCTGGGAAAGGGATCATATGGGCAGATGGTAAAATGTTATTTATTTATATTACACGATTGTTCATTTTCCTTCACACAGGAAACGATCACAGAAGACACCGCAAGATTTTGCTACCCGGGTTTGGTGGGCCTGAAACCAAAGCGTTTGCTCCTATTTTTAACAGCTACGCATCAAAGGTACGTCATGCCTGGATCAACCGTTGTCGAGTCTGGCAACGACGTCAAGGTTAGGTTGTAGAAAAATGGAGAGATACAATTGCGATCCAGGGAGGAGAATCGAAAGTCTTTGATATCCCTGCTTGGATCTCTCGCGCAATGCTGGACTCCATCGGCGTTGGTAAGCAACCGATTATTCTAAACCGTAACGGCAGCTTGATCATGCTCGCTCAGCCGCCTTTGATTACCACTTCGGGTCTTTGGATAATTCTAACAACGTGGTCACCAGCGTATGGAAGGACGTACTGTGAGTCCCGCATTCCTCATACTAGACAGTCGCGGCATTTATCAGCCTCCTGCAGCACAGAAACTTTCGGCTCAGTCACAAGGCGAGACATCCTTGCGCAAAGTATCTTTCAATATGTTCCCTCCGCACTCCTCTCTTACATTCCAAATCCAAAAATGAAACATCTGCGCTATGCCGGAAGAGTGCTGACAAACGTGGCCAAATCTCTCATTGAGGAAAAGACAAAAGCCATGGCCCAAGGCAAGAACTCTCGTGACATTATGAGTATACTGGGTAAGAGCATTCCTGGTTTGACGGCAACGTCAAATTGAACACAGCCGTAGTGAAAGCCAATCTCTCCGAGGATAGAACGAAGCAACTTAGTGAAGAAGAGATGCTGGCCCAAATGAGGTATTAGCCAATTCCGGACGTCTAACCCCGACTCAAGAAACTAACCCAAAACAAAATAGGACTATTCTTCTAGCTGGGCATGAGACGACTTCTAATAGCTTGACATGGACACTCCTGGAGCTCGCAAAGCGCCCCGAAATGCAGACACGCCTGCGCCACGAAATTGGAGCCAAGGCTCGAGAAATCCATGCGCGCGGGGACGTTGAGTTTACAGCGGCAGATTACGACTCTATGCCCTATCTGAATGCTGTCCTCAAGGTTCGTACGTGACTTACTGCGGCAGTGCCAGTATCCGATCAAAAGGCTTCTACCAACCCCATCTTATAAATCGTGTTCTAACGCGTTAACCCATAGGAGTCACTTCGATTCAATCCTCCGACATACAACACCTTTCGTCAGGCATCACGGGACGACATCATCCCTCTCTCAAAACCGATCACAACGACGACTGGGGAAGTGATCACTGAACTCCCCGTGCCCAAAGATATCCGGATCGTCACATCTATTTGCGCCTACAACAGGTGAAACGAATAATCCTTAAAATAATCTTTAGGAGCTGTACTCATTCAGTGATGCCGATGGCTGTTACAGGAACGAAGACATTTTTGGCTCCGATGCGCACATCTTCAACCCCGATAGGTGGTTCCGTAAGGGTGAGACTGGTAAAAGCGGGGCAGTCGGCGTCTACGGTCACATGTAAGTGATGAGCTGGCCCAGGTGTACATGTCGTCAAAAATACTCACAATCCCTTATTTACACCGGCGGTAGGCTCACCTTCTCTGCTGGAATAAGGTATCGTATTCTTATGTCCTTTGACCACCAGTAGTTTACATGAGCTCTTTTTCCTATTTGTTAGGTCTTGCATTGGTTGGAAGTTCGCTGTCATCGAGCTGCAAGCATTCTTAGTGGAGTTGATATCCCATTTCGAGTTCTCCATGACACCAGAAGCTTACAGAGTCCGACGGGAGGCATGCTTTCTGATGATCCCAACAATCGAAGGACAAGTGGAGAAAGGGTGTCAATTACCATTAAAAGTAGCCTTGGCTCCGAAAGACGATTGAATCCATCAGCTTCTTTTTTCGTTACCTGACCATGATTTTCGAGGCATCAGAAGAGAATATACTCAAGTTTATTTTGGCGCTAGCAACGACTTGTATGAATAATATACATATTAAACAAATATTTCTACGGTTGATACATCCGGGGACAGAGAACGGCAGTTGTGATATAGAACGAAATTATGAGTTAGCAAGATTAACGACGAGATTTTCAGCATGGTATCTGCATATCAGACCGCTTGAGCTATCGCCGAAGATTCCAACCACTGGTTCCACAGAGCCTGTCGTACCGCCTCCTTTCCGATAAGAGAAGCAAACTCCAGTACCCTCCAGACGTCTTGGAAGTTGCTAGCAAGCCCTAAGCTTATCCGAACGACACCGAGCTCTCGTCCCATATGACGTTCAAAATCCTTCAGCGTCACCCCGGGATACAGTTTGCGCATATCTTCCTCTATCCCGAGAAGAGCAGCCGCTCCACCTGGATTACAGACACATCCTGTTCGTAGAGAGATTCTGTGCTTCGTCGCAGCATGTTCAATGAACGAGATTGGTAGAAGTTCGCCATCGGGCTGGAAGAAGAACAGGTTGTCAGGCGTGTGTACAGCTATATGGTGAGCAGAGACCTACGCCATAGAAGAGAAGCGATACCGTGGAACCAGTGTCTGCTTGTTCGCCGACAGATTTCAATCTTCTGTCAGGGAGTCGAGATAGAACTTGCACGACTGGCCGTTTAGTGGTATCGTGACGAAGTTGAGAGAGCGTGGTGGTTAGGAAATGCAATAGGCAAGAAAGCCGCAAGGGAAGGAATGGTAGATATGCTGTCAGAAAATGCAAGCCGTCCGTTATGGTAGGCAACGTCAAATAGTTGATAGTTCCGTCCTATAGATAAAGTCAGCTTTAATGTGGCTGTGACATTAATTAATCAAACATTTCGTCTGACCTCAAATTGCTCATGAAGCTCGTGAGCTCGAGTAACAATCGTTCCAGGCACTTGAACGACATCGACAGTGCCACCGGCGAACCAGGGGCGCTGCAGCTGCGCAAGAAAGGATTTTTTGACTACCAATGCACCAACGCCGGTAGGGAAGCCGAACATCTTGTAAAAGGAAACCGCCATTGCATCAACGTGTATGTCGGCCAAAGAGAATTGGGAAGTAGGTGCAAGAGCCGCAGCATCCAAAAGGGTATGGTAGCCGAGAGAGGCAGCATACGAGATTAGAGACAAGTCGTTCTTGCTGTTGGTGATATTGGATTGCCCCGTAAGGACGAAAAGGCTGGGAGCGAGCTCCCTGGATTGAGGTCGGTTACGCAACAATACATTCTAATATGAACCAGGTTCAGGAACAGACCTTGATTAAGATAAGATGACAGACCTTTGCTGTGGCTACTTCCAATCCGCCGACAGGGGTAGAGGCGATGTAGGTTGTGCGCGCCCCCTTATGTGTGGCAAATTCACGGAGACCGTGTACCTGAACATGTCCTATAAGCATAATGGGCATTCAACGTTCGCGGATTGCACGCACGCTGTTGTGGGAATCGACTCCAAGAACTAGACTGCTGCCGCCTACAAAGGGATAAGATTCCCCGACCAACTTCAGCGCGGCCGTGGCATTTGCTGTAAAAATGACGGTGTACTCCCTCTCCGGAGCCTTGAAGAAGGATAAGACTGCTGCACGCGCTTCATCTGCGCACTGCAGAGAAAGCCTGGAGCTACGAGCCAATAGCGGATAAGTGACCCAATTCTGCGAAGGGTATAGACGACGCATATACCCACCTGTTGCTCACGGAGTGCGTATTTCCAAGGACGCTCGTGCTCAGAAAGTGGGTGTGGACGCGAATGAGACTCTCCGGATACAGCGCACCACCCATATAATCAACATAAGTTTCTCCCGTGCGTTCTAATCTTGTGTAGTCGGTCTTGCGTAGAGTATCCAGAATCCATGTGAGCCGATATTCTGGGAACAGATGAGTGTCAGAAGGGGCGACGGATGTAAGAATACATACCAGGGTACACTCTGAGGAATTCATCATAAGCTAGTGATGCTGGGTCCGAGTTGTCGGTGAATGTAGCATAAGAGGGTGAGTAGGCGAGGATGGGGGTTTCGTGGGACTGTGTATTAGAGATACGCTTTTCATCGACCGACTGTGTTCCTTCTTGCAGTTGTTCATTTATGGTGGCAGAAGAGCAGGAAGAGCCATAGCCTATGATTCGAGAGAAAACAAGAGACCTCTTCTTGGTGAAAGGGCGTTGCCGACCACGAGACGGAAGGGCATTGGAGGAGGAGGTATTGCCCATGATGGCTAGAAAAGGTGGGACCAGAGTCTTGGGCAAGAGGGTGCTTTTATAGCTCTTTCAGGAAAAGCATATACACTCCAAGTAGACCACAAAGTAAACGAGAGAAGCAGTGCAGAAGCCACGGCGACCAAGGATCTGTCATGATCAAACAACACGAAACATTCCGCCCTACGTTCAATCGCTCCAAACTCCTTGGGCTTGCATTTCCTTAGGCTATGCACTAATGCAGTATGGAGGCCTTATGGATGTACGCCATTAGGAAACATGCCCTAGATATTTTTTGTCTTGTTTCGGAAGTTTGGTCTAAACTCAGTCCGGGGCACCACCGAGTACATAGATCCATAGATCTATAAATGAAACTGCGTTACGAAAGGAAGCAGCGATGATGCGGGAAGTGGCTATTCGGTATTTGGCGGACGTTTCAGACTTACGGCACAGTACCATCTCCTCGAGGATCTACCACCTACTAGCGGGTCCAAGCTCATCTGGATGAAGCTGCGGATAGAATGTCGTCGAAGCCACGGCCATAGTAATTAGATCGGTTTGCGGGAGACGTCAATTCCTGCTGACGTCCGGATCCAGATCCGGTATTGATGCAGATGCGTGATGGCTGGTACTTGGTTGGCAGCAAGTCGTGCAAATCATTCAATTACTCAAATGATCACAAATTCGGGCCCGAGCCGAACATTAACGCGGTAGGCTATGTGCATAATTTCACTGCCGTGTTTTTTTCTGCGCCGAGTCGGACACTTTCAATGTGGAGTCTTGAGTACCCAAGGAATTAGACAACCCGAACAAGGAACAGTTGACAGAGTCTGTACACGCAGCTGAAAAACTGGTATACGGACACAATCGCGAGAAACTGGTTGTCTATCATCAGATACTCCCATCGGCCCTAGCCAATATGTGCCGTGAGTCAAGGTGGGGTGAAAAGCCGAGAACCAGCGGGTCGCCAGAGACCAGGGCGCGAAGTGTCAGAGGGAGGATTCGGTAAGGAATGAAAGCCTAGCCTCCAATTTGTTTGCATGGTATATGATTAATTATGTGATTCGAGGTTCTTAGATTAGATTTAGAACCGTGCTGAGAAGCTAGATGCAAATATGCCCAACGTAAGCGTTCCGGAGAGGACGAGCCAGTTCGGATCACCTGGGTATGACAGCTTAGTCATTGATGGTCGAGTTCGAAGCTTCGATTGCTGAGCGCTGAATGTTGAACGTTGAACGTTGAACGCTGGCATAGGTTGACATTTACGGGGAAAAAGTGAGAAAAGCGCTCGTAAACTTTAGCTGGGAAGATTGCCCACATTGCAGGGAATTCGCTGATGGACATCAGTGAATGAGGTCGATCGACGAGAGCGACAATAGCACTTTAAGTTCCGAGACCATTGTATTCAGGGGATTCCTCTATGCAGTAAGCGGGTTCTGAAAGTGCAACCTGTCGCTAAGCAGGACACAAAGTTGCGCGGAGACCCTCGAAGCTTGCCGGTCATTTGTTTGTCAGTGATTGTGTCTGCAACATAAACAATAACGTTGTTGTTCTTTAAGTACAAGAATCCATTACTCACACTCTACCTCTCTTCGACCGTTTCCTTCAGGCGGATGATAGTAACCATTGACTATGATCGCATTCAAAAAGGAGACCCATTTATGGCACAACTTGCGTTGCCTCGACTATGAAGAACAATAGGAATCATCAAGGTCTCACAACGTGGACTTATGTTAAGGCCCAGCAGGTTCATGTTGATGCATATACTGACTATCATAGCAACCCTCTGGAGACGTCCTTTTAAAGTGAACCATGCGATGGCCAAGGAGTAGAATTTCGACCCACCTCCCACTTGACACCTCGACTTCCTTGCTACCCACTTTCGGCGACTCCAATGTGGTACAAGCCCTTCAAACGCGCGCCTAAAACCGTTGAGGAGCTTGATCGACTACAGAATGAAGCTGCGATTAAGGTGGTCTATGCCCACACTAAGCAGGTTAACAAGGATGCCATGCACCATTTCCGCGACATGTTTCTCCGTCGCACAGGACCCCCCAGTCAACAAACACTTCATCTGCAACCGCACGGTGACGCTATTGTAGCCTATGATAACGCAGGGAATTTTTGTGGGGTAGTGCATGGACTTGCGCAAATGCCCCAGCTGCATCAAGGGCGTGTTGCTGGTGGCGATTTCGCAAACGGCTATGCACCTGATGCACAACAAACTCAAGGTAACGGCTCCCCACTGCCGGGAATAGCTTTGGATTTGGTCGATGCGCCCCCCGACGCAGCTGTTGAACTGAGGGATCAGGCTATCGCCGCCAACCCACAGGGCCCGCAACAGCGTCCAGGATCATTCGTTGGGTCGGAGGACATCAGCAGACGCTCATCAGTTCGTTCACATCTTTCCAGCCACTCTACATTTCTCGATATGCCTACGCCCGCATCTTATACCCAAGCCGGACCAGCAGGGGTGCTCACCTCTGCAAATCACGCACTAAGATCCAGACCGGATATTGTCGCTGATACTCGAGGGCCCACTCCTTCAGGCCAGAGGAACTCGCTCCAATTTACGAGGGATAACGAAGTGCCCCAACCAATCCCTCCAGCCGCAATCGTGACTAACGAGGAGGCTACTTCTTCCTCGTCCAACCATCCTGTCTCAATCCAGGAATCTCTCGGGCTGGCCGCGCCTCCTGAAGTTTCCGCTACTTCACGTGCTCCAGTAGTAGCACATCCAACCACGACAAGCCTACCAGCGGGTGTAGGTCTTGGGCCCGCTCTCCCTCGTAATACAGAGTCTAGTCCTTCCCGTGCTCAACCTAATGAATATCAATACGGAGAAGGTGCACCACTCGCGATTCCGGGCCGCCCACCTAGGTTTCCTTCTCCTCAACGCCACCTGACCCAGTCATTCCCCAATCCCTCACAAGATCGCAGAACTGGCGGTAACCAGCCGGGAATGACGCGGACGTCCAACGGAAGAGCATTTACTACTCAGGTCAACGGTGCTGTTGTTTCCCAGAGTCAACAAGTCAATTACGTACAGGAGACACCGCCACTCTCGAGAAATCCTTCAAGGCATACAAATCGTCCATCCACGACCAATCCGATTGAAGATTCAAACCGCATCACTTTGCGTGCCTGGAATATGAGGATGTGTGAATTACTCACAGGGCATGTCAGGTCATGGAGTTTAGAGAACACGGTATGTATCACCCCCTAAGTCTGTGTGCTTGTATGCTGATCCCAATTCCACAGCTACCTGGGGCCGTGGCTGGCGCGTCAATTCGGACCACTAGCGAAATAATGCCGCCTGAATTTCTCGAGACTCGCTCTAATGTGTTGAACAGCCTTGCGGAGCTTTACTCTGCTTTGGAGCAGATGGACTATCATACGCCATTTCGGGCGTTGGAGGGCGCGAAAGAGTGTGTCTACTTGCCTTGGCTATTATGTGTTATTGATATCCTCGCTTTCAGATACTTACAAGTGCAATGTTACGAGATGCATAGGCCACGAACTTTGCAGGAACAGTACGTGTTCTTGGGCCTGATTTTACCAGGCATCCAAGTCTTTAAGCATGGGATAATGGTGGGATTTCCGAATAACTCAGGAATGGCGAATTGAATTTACAGTATATCAGGGCAACTCTACGCCTTTGTCGCCCACGTTCGAGCAGACTTCGCATAGGCTAAGTACTCCACGAGCCTTGGGAGGCAGTGCCGAGTATCAGGTAAACCGGGAAAGCAAGGCACACAATGACAACGTCGCCAGCGGCTCCGTACAATTGAGTAATGGCGGGGTCCCATCGTCCTTTGGGCCTTTCTCGCCGGCGTCTCAGGCTATTTCTCCCGCGTTGTCGTATGCAGACTTCCCTCAGTACGGGCACTCGAATCGAAATGACGTTAGATCATACCTAGAGTATGCTATGAGCTACCCCTCCCGTGCTAATCTTCCTGTGCAGACAACTACACTGGGGGGCATGCATAGCCCGGCTGCCAGCCATAGAATTAGTGATGAGACGCCGTTGTCACGGATGGCTGTGGTTCAACCACCTGAACCTCTAGCAAGTCGCCCGCAGGATCCTTCTGGATTTGGTGGCCTATACGTTCATACTTGTTCGCCAATTCGTGCAAATGTGGAATTGCAACATCCACGTCCTCAGCACGGATACCGACGGGTGGAGTTTGGGACCCCAAGATCAATAGGTGGTCGGATAGCAAGTCTCCTTGGCCTATCTCCGCGACTCGGGTCTTGGAAATAGGGACATTCTTGAAGGACGGACCTTTGAATGGGCGACTGTTTGAATACTACGTAACGACATTACGATAACTCTCCATACTTTTCTCTTATGACTCCTCATGTACTCCTCCATCACGGACTTGATAATTGGACGATCATATCTATCACTGAACGTTGATTTAGTGATCATTTACCCTCGCGCGATGACCAATTTCCAGGCACTTGTATGCATCAACATAGTAAATGTACAATAAAACTGGGTGTCATCGACATCAACTGGCGGTCATTGCGCAAGCAAGCGCGGTGCACGTTGCCTAGGACGCAGCCTTTTGCACAAATGTCGATGCTCATCTCCACCTCTATACTACTTCTTGAAATTTTCTTCCGACCATAAACGGCGATTCAAGCACAGCTGTGCGCTATTTTAGTTGTCAGGATTGGTGTGCGTCCGCGGCTGCCTTACGCGTCTGGGCGGAATGAAAAAATGCGAAGTTCACCGATCATTGGGACTGCGCTTCCATTACGAATAAGGGTGAACTTTATTAGAAAGGCCGCCTTGGAGCGAGAACCTACTACCTCCTACTACACTACTGACAGAACAGGACAGAACCCAGTGCCATCGTGGGAACGGCTTGACAGGAATTTGAAATTCGTCTAATCCGGCAGGTTGGTGCAGTTCTTGTAGGGCATGCTCTTGGAGGATATTTGTTGCTTTTCTCTGGGTTTTGGTTGTTGTTTTTGGTCGCAAAAGTGCAAAGATGGTTGTGCAAAGCCGTAGGAAGTGGGTTTCTGGCTGATTCGTCTGAAAGTTGATGCTGAGACGTTGGCGCATCATTCGTCAGAGGTAGCGGATCAACCCGTTTTTGGAAAGTGCTAGGGGCTGTGTTTCAGTTGACCTACCCAGAGGCGATAAACCCGCGTTCAAGGTTGTTAACCATGCAGAAATGATATCTACCCTTTCCTATTAGAGCTATGTTCACCTATGATTCATATAAGAGGGAGTCGGTATTTCGTTGTCTCCCCACCTCTCCAAGAACGGTGCTTGGCCTCTGATCTCTTCGTCGATAAATGTTCGGGTTCTTCAAGAAATTGTTCAAGCCACAGGTTTCACATGCAGTCGTCGATCCGGCCATTGCACAGATTAACGTAGAGGCTCGCGACAAAGCTATTAGGTTATTGGGAATTCGCATAGAGAACCTCTACCATGAGCTAGGGTATTATGCTCCTGCCCAACCGGTTGTCCCCTCTCCAAATGTGCCTTCTCCTGTCCCTCCTTCACGACCTCCATCCGGCCATCAAGCTCCACGTCCTACTCTCCAAGCTCTACCCAGTCTTAGCTCAAGGGCGAATGCCATATTCCAGGAGTTGGAGGAACGTGCGAACATACACGCGCCACCAACACGTCCTGGGGCTCCTGTCCCTCTTCTTCTCTCCCGGTCCACATCACCTCGCCATCATACCGGTCTCACTGGGCTTGATCCCCCCGCTAGGCAAACACTGATATCTACTCCGCGGTCACAGCGGCGTACTCGGGGACCAGGCCGTGCTTCCGATGTCGCCACCACACCTGCTCAACAGAATCGACATGCAAGGACGGTACCCCTTCCCGGCGCAACTCCGTCTCCCCAGGCGGGTTCCATCGAGAGCGGACCACAGCGCTTGCTCTCACCGCTGGGTTCCATCGAGAGCGGACCACAGCGTTTGCTCTCACCGCTGGGTTCTATCAGACTGGAACAGCTTCAAAGTGTGGCGTCACAGCCGGCAGAACAGACTCCTAGGCCAACAACCAGTGGCCGACCCACTCGTCGAGATGTATCGTCTAACCAAACAACCCTCGTCGCCAGTGGCACACATCCAGGGCAAGAGCGACGCAGCGGGACCCCTCGCCTACTTCTCAATTTTGCGGAGGTCAGCCGGCATGGACATGAGCAATCAACGCTATTTGCGGAACTCCAAGATGACTCTAGGTTATTTGTCCAACTCATAGAGAAGGTTCAATTTCGCGTGGCAGCCAAAGTGGAAAGCTGCCTGGACCGTGTTTCAAAGTGGAGGGCCCAGGGAAACCTAGTATGTCTCATCCCGAGTTAAGCCTCAACGCAGAAATGGTTTACACTCTATCAACTTAAGGCGCATTGGGCACACATGCTCCAAACTGTTCTATTTGAGCTAGCAACCTTACTGTACAAAGATCACCAATACTTGAATGAGGTCGACGCGACGTCCTTTTATCTGAACATGCAGATTCTCGAGACGTAAGGTGTTTATAACAGGCCTGAAGTCCATATCGATTGACGGAAACCTTAGGAATATACGACAGGTAGCCCATCGACTGGATGAGACGGAAGCCGAGGTGGAGTATGGGGCTTCTCATGAGCGCTTGTTGCTTCAAGTTCAGGACTTGGTCATGGAGTCAATGGGATGGGTGAGTGTGGTCTTTTGCTATTCAAATGTGCCAGGGCAGGATGTTCTGAAGAGCTTTTGTTACAGTTGGGTCGCCGGACATAATGTTTCTGTTAGGAGTATTTATGGCGCCTCTTGGGGCATTCAAAATTATACCATATACCCAGTCACATACCAAGTGACGTGTAGCATACATATCATATATACATCCCGCCAACGATATATATTCAAGAGTTGGTCGGCGGCGAAGGGTGGTTCAACTTTGACTTGGTTTCTAATCCTAGTTCTGGTTAATTAATTTTAATTTTACTCGGTCACGGGACTTGAAATCTTTGGAGTTGCCCAAGTTGACCTGTTACGCCTTTGGCCTGCAAGGCGTATGAACATACCAGGAAACACAAACCTCCTTGGCCAACTCAGACGTTCGTCAAAACATCATATCCCTCTCATCCCGCTTTCTGCCCAAGATCAGTTTCGTCAAAACATTGTTAGGTTGATCCAAACTACCATGGCGGAAACGGCAGATCCAGACAAGAAAGCAGTTGTGTCTCCTCCTGGATTGAGGAAAGTACCCCCGTATTGGTACCCATATACTACCATGGCCAAGATGCGCTGGCTCGGCCGCGAACTCCTGGAAGTCGTTTCGACCGAGTTCAGGGATAGATCGATGGAATACTATGTGAGTGCTTATCCGGTGATATATTGCGACCGATCGCTGATGAGCCCAATGTAGCGCTATGCGCTAGAATCTGGAGTGACAACAGTGAACGGCAAAATAGCTAAACCAGACACAGTACTCAAAGACGGGGATCGGATAGAGTAAGAGGCTTCCATCCACGCGTCCACGAGTATCCCATGACTAATTATGATACTAGGAATGTTGTGCACCGCCATGAGCCTCCAGTCGCTTCTCGTCCTGTTAAGGTCCTCCATCATGATGTCGAGCGTGAATTCATAGTAGTGGACAAACCCGGCAGCATCGTTCGTTCGTTAACTCCTCTCCCACAAACCAGCTCAATACCGACTCGGTCCTTTCTCAGCCCGTCCACGCTTCAGGGAGATATTACAAGAATACCTTAATTGAGATTCTCGTAAACGAATTTGGTTTCGCGAAAGTCTATCGTATGTTCGCTTTCGGTTTGTCTATTTGACGTTCATATTGAGAACACCTGCCAGCTATCAACAGATTAGATCGTTTGACCTCTGGGCTGATGATAATTCCGTTATCTGCCGATCGCGCGCGCCAACTAACGACCGAATTTGTCGCCGGAACTGTCCAAAAAGAATATGTTGCGCGCTGCCAAGGGCGTTTCCCTAGGTGAGGATTGACTGATCTGAGTACTGTTCTCTTCCTCTTCTAACTCTTCCTCGTATCTCCCCAGTGAGGAAATCATTTGCGAGGAACCGTTGTTGACAGTGGACAGGCAGATGGGACTGAACATTGTACATCCCGAGGGAAAGGTACTGTGTCCTCTATTCTGGCCATTCCTCTGACTCGTTAGATTAACAATTTCCCACCCAGCCGGCCAAAACCATCTTTAACCTGATTCGATATGACGCTAACACTGATAGCAGCGTGGTGCGATGTGAGTCTTCTGTCACCATCATCGGATAGTTAGCACTAAATGCTCGCGCTCTACATAGGTCGGCCATTAACCGGACGTTGTGCGTACATAGTTTCCGAAAAAATCCATTCGGGCACGGTGTAACCCCTATCCTTCACCACTGACAGCCCATCAAATCCGTGTACACCTCCAATTTCTGGGTTACCCAATCGCTAACGACCCTGTATATTCAGAAAAACGAATATGGGTAAGTCATTATTTGTCCCTTCATTTGAAGGATCCGGAAAAACCACAGCATAATCCCATTGCGTCTAGGGCGAAAACATCGGCAAAGGTGGGATTGACATAACGCCTAGTGAAGAGAGATCCGCACCCGCCCCGCCTGAACATTTGCAGGGCCAAGTTGAGGGTCAAGGGAACCCCGAATCTTTGTCTAAAGATCTCGGGGAAGGTGCTAGCGCGGGGACGCCCACAACGGTCAAGCTACTGCCCCGAGAAACAGGACAGGACATTGGCATGGGGTCACCTGTACCTCTGTCTAGGGAAGCTGTCGAAATCATTACGAGACTCCGGAACATGAAGGTACGTATTCTTCATTTTTCCCATGCTCTCTTTTAATTTCAGAGCGTCATATCGAATTTGGTCAACCACGATGCTCGCGTGACCCTTTTAGGATGAAGACGAAGATTGGAGCCGGTGGAGAGATGTCATTTTCCGTGCTAAAGGAGCCTTGTCGCCGCACAACCTGGCCGTGAAGCCACCGCCTCCACAGAATCGCAGGAAGAGGGGAGGAAAGGGAGAGTTTATCGCAGGGGGTAACAGCATCGTCTCGCCTAGAGCCGAAAGCACATCGTCACTCTCAGGTGCCGCAACACCTGATTCAGCAATTACGACACCTGTACCCACACCAGATTCGTCGTTGGCTTCTTCATCCGCAGCCACACCTACGTCTTCGACCGCTATGACCCCAACTGTCGTTGAGCAGCCCTCACAGTTGACAACTGAGGAAGCGCTGGAGAAGATTTCCCAGATGGAACCATTGCCGGATCCCAATAGTATCGTGCAATCAGAGAACCTGTATTGTCCAGAGTGCTATCTTCCTTTACACCCAGACCCAAAACCGGAGAAGTTGTACATCTTTTTGCATGCATTGAAGTACACCACAAGTTTGGGATCGTATGAGACGGAGATGCCAGAGTGGGCTGCCGAAGGATATGAATGGGATCGGTCGTAATTGGCCTTGCTTTGACGAGGTGGAAGTATATTACCTGTGTGCAATCGAATAACATAGTGTAGATACATGGGGTATAACGATACAGATTACTGAAATGTAGAGTGAGCGAAAAGCTTTAGAAGGGGATGGTTTTGCGGACCACACACCTTGATGAATTTTGCCATGAATTTCCTGGATAGAAGCACTTGATTAGTGCCGGTCATGACAGACACTAGGAGGTACAACGTACTTGTGGAATTCGGTCCGGAGTAAATCGTTGACGAATTGACCTTGCGGCTTTTCTTTCACGTTCATTGCTTGGTTCCTGAATATCAGGTCTAAAGCGCCCGGAAGATTAGTTTCAGCCAGGCAAAGGGAAACTCAACGTCACTCACCGTCGTCCCAACGTTTCTTCACAGAAAACGTCCCAGGCGCCATAGTATTCAATCCAGCGGGCGAATGACCCAGTGCACCAGCAAGGTTCAGCAATGGATTTGCCATAGCTATCTGTGCTTCTCTCGTAGCCGCATCCTGTTCCGACTGCTCCTTATCCTTTCGCGCCTGTTCCTCTGCACGCTCTCGTTTGATTTTTTCGAGTTCTCGTAGCAGCTCGGCGGTTTCGTCTTCCTCGTCATCAGAATCCTCTTCTTCACTATTAAGTCCAGGACTTAACTTCAACAAGCTGTAGAAGAGAAAGTATGTTCGTCAACGCACCTCTCATCTGATTCATCCTTTGCCTTTCCTACACTCTTCCCCTCTCCATCTTCACTTCCACTCCGGTCGTCATCATCATCATCATCCTTATCCAACTCCAACGCCTCCTGCAACAACTTTCTCCGCTTATTCGCTTCCTCATCACCATTATCCACCTGCACGCTGACAGCACCATTCGACGTCGGGGCCGCTGACGAAGACCCATTCTCGATAGGTAAAGGTGGTTTCCCTTCAGCTTTACGTTTCTTATTTCGGGCCTCTGCTTCTGCTAAAAGCAACTCAGCACGCAGGTCACGTTTCTTGACTTCTGTTTCGGATGTCTGGCCGATTTGACTATGTGTTGTGAGTGTTGAAAGGTTAAGTTAGTGGCGTGTTCGTCTCGTAGGAGGAGAAAGGACATACCGGAATTTGAGTTTAGTGTGCGCGGCCATATCGCGCACTGAGAATTGTCGTGAGCCGCCTTTGACATCCTTTGCTTGTGCGGGGTCCCATGTCGGTCTGTGTGCTGTCGACATTTTGGTTTATATAGAGGTTGTAGGGAGAAGAGGATTGTGGGTATACTTGATGGGTTCGTCGGACTTGGGCAATGCAGTGACACATTTGGCCGAATCAAGTAAGGCAATAAACTCTCATCACGTGCTTACGGCACGACGCGAGTTCGACGCGTCGCGGACGTTACACGCGGAAAACACGAGGCACGACGAGCGCGTGGGCGTCCATTTTTCGATCCGAAGTTTCGCATTAAAATCATTATATTTCGTTGCATGTAGGTCGTAATCGAGCGTAAATGGACTGATTAGTGTCCAGATAGAGGTACAAGTACAGAAAAAGGCGCAGAGACGAGAACTTGTTGTACAGCTAGTACAGCGACGAGTCAAGGACAGGAAATGATGACAGTACGGAAAACGACAACATAGTGACAACTGCAAGGAGCGTGAGTGTCTGTGGCGGTCAACCATGGACCATGGGATATCATGAGGCATGGTATAAATAAGGAGAGTGAGGTAATCTATGATGATGTGGAAAGCAAAAAGGACAACCAAGCAAGTCCAGTCGAAATCAGATTGTAGCAGTTGCCCTCTCGCGGATGAACTCGTTCCGCAAGCCGGCACGCTCGACTTTAGCCTCGATTCTTTTACGTTGGAATGATTTTCGTTTCCGAGCGCGTCGTTCTTTGCGAGCGTCAACTTCAGCCTTGTATGCGTTTTCGAGTTGCATGTGGAGGTGGCGCAGTTTTAAGCGGTCGTAGGACGCCTTCAGATAAGAAGGTGAGTATGGCGGTGGCCATAATGAAGGGGACTCACATGCAGTTTTGTGGCGATGTCAGTATATTTCATTTCGTGCGCTAGAAGTTTTTGGAATAGCATCTCCAGGTGTTGTTCTGTTAGTTTCTTGCGGGCTTCGACAAAGCGGCGGATGGAGTTAAGTCGCTGTACAGTTCTGTATACCCCGTCAGCCGAATAAGCATGGAAGAGAAAGAAGAGAAATGCACGTTCTAAACGACATTAGTCGCAGCTCAAATTTCTCCTGCCACTCCGCCGTCCGAATGTCTAAGTGCGACTGAGGCATATTTTTTCGCCTATCAATGGCCCCTTGCACATCCAACAACGCCGTTTCGACACGATATGTCACATCTATGTGTTTTCGTAAAAAGTACATCGCACACATTCGGATGAAGTACTATAAGAACAAGGCAATCAATGGTCTAAGACATGGAACAAAAAGATGGAAGCACGCACGTCTCGCACGACCTGAATATCTTCAACCCCAGTCTTCACCCACTCTAACATACCCGTCAACATCTGTGTCTCCAAATCTGGTTCCTCTGGCTCCCGCACGGGTGGAGGCAGTTGCGCAGGGGGTGGAGGGGGAGGGACATCCAAAGAAGCCATAGGTACATCCAAGTCCAACGGGACTGGTATGTCTAGGTGCACGCCCAACCCCACGCGACGAGATCTATTTGCATCACCACCAGGTAACAGCCCCCTACCCACGCCAATTTCGCTAACACCGCCGGAGTTGAGCGCTGTCTTCGGTATGCTAAATGTAGTCCCACCAGGCGAAAGTATAGCCTCATCGACGCGTCTGGGTCGAGGAGGTGGTGTGGTATGAGGAGGTAACGGACTCGTCAACTTGAACTGTTCCCGAATCATCGCCAGCCTATCCTCCTTGTCCAACTCTTCCTCTTCCTCTAACGAGCTCTTGCCAGGAGACAACACTGGATCCTCAGCCATATCACCACCCTCCTCAACTTCCACAACTTCCTCAATCTTGCCCGTTCCACGATAACGCGCCCGCCCAGACGCGTCCCAAGCCCAACTTCCTTCGATATCATAGTACTCCAGCTCAACAGGCTTCGCGCGACTCACCGAATAACTCTGACTTCGATCCCTACGAGGCGAGGAGTGATGAGGATAGTCAGAGTCGGGACTCTGCAAGTCGACCGGCGAAAGCACGCCCGCAGAACCTCCACCATTACCCGCAACCTTGAATGGATCAGATCTTCCAAGACCTTCCATCCCTTCAGGTTCTTCGAAAAAATTGGTATGGTACGTGACGATATTCTTGCTGATCAGATGCGGCATTCTGGTGTCGCTTTCTGGACTGTAGATCCCCACAGCATCTTCCTTCCCCTTCTCACTTCCGTTTCCGTTACCTCGCCTCGTTCCACCGCGGGCGGTATTGTTGTATTTGCCGTTCCCCTGCGCGCTGCACGTCGAGTCCAACAACGACTCTGGTTCAGAAATGTAGAACTTGCTCGGGGTGGAAGCATAAGATGATTTCGTTGTTGTCATTGTCATCGCCGCGCTACTCCTCTTCACCGGAAGTTGAGGCAACGGCTTTGACCTGCCACCACCACTCGAATCCATCGCCTTTAGTTTTGACATAGAAGTACAAGTTGAGTTAGAGAGTGTGTATGGTGCGCCCTTTTGAAGAAAGGGTGTTTTTTTGAGATGGGTCGTGACGGTCGTGAAAGTGGTCAAGTGATGTGTTTAATGTTGAAAGTGGAGAAGGAGAGAAGAACTGTTCTCGTTACTCGATCAGTCAACGCCTTCCAACATAGACGTCAACTTAATCCGAGGATTTGCCCACGCCGTCAACAGTTCTTACCCCGCACGCAAAAATACAACAAACTCTCTTCGGTATCAGCAACCTTTTGTTTCCCTGCATGTCGTCTCCGTTGATTGTTGTGCAGGAACGCGTGGCAACATCTGGCAACATTCGCGCAAGACAAAAAGTCACGGGTTATGACTGTTGCCCTGCTGTCATAGGTTGTCATCCGAACCTCCGAAGTGCTCATAACGTTATTCTTTTGGATGGGGATTGACAACCCTGTCTCGTCCGAAAATGTCCATGTTATCATAGGCTACGAAAACTTGGAAAGAAAAAAAAAAGATAGAAAACAACGAAGGGATGTGACATAGACTATGCAACATATGAACAACCCAAACCAGCAGTACTACATATCTGACGTACTGACTGACACCAAAAACTCAAGATCGCCGAACAGCACCAACCTATTCAAGTCAAGTAACTACGACCCAAGAAAAACACAAGAGCAAAAAAGTAGACTTTCTAGAACACATGAAGTAACATTCCACAAGTTAGCTTCGTACAGCCTTCCAACTCACCCCACAGATGAGACCTATAAGATTCTTCCACGTAACCCCCACCAATCGCATTTTCCCCATTCTGCTCAGAACAGGCAGACAAAATTGCTCGGGAAGATATGCTTCCCTTCGACTTTTCTCGCTTCATCCAACAACTCGCCACTCCACCACCCATCCTCTGGAGCCGCTGTCACAGCGATGATGTCACCCGCTTGGAAGTCGAATTCTTCATCAATAGTGGCCTGGTAATCGTATAACGCTCGCACTAATCGTTTCAGAGCAGAACACGCATGTAGTTAGCATCGATACTAATGAACACAAAGGTAAGTGAAAGAAGCGTACCGTAAAATAAGACCTTCCCTCCATGAGGCGGCCCTTCGGTCGTCTGCTGCTGGCCATTTGGTGGGTTAGGTGTTGCCGGTAGAGCTGCACCTCCGTTCATCGAAGGTGCTCTTCTAGGTGGCTGGGAATGCGAGGTCGAAGGTGGCGGAGGGCTGGTGGATACAGGAGGTGCCCGTGAAGATGTCGCTGGTGAAGTATGTACCTGTGCTGTTGGTCCACTCGATGGCGATGCCGTTGTTGATGGTGTCGATGTCGAAGGTGCCGCGGGTGTAGCCTTAAGTTGAGGATCAGACCTCGAAATAGCAGTAGCAGCCTCCTGCGTGTGAGTACCCGTAGCCCCGGCAGTACCATTCTGTTGAGTAGGAGCTTCTGATGGGCCAGCTTCGGCTTCTTCATATCCCAACCCGTAATCATCAGCAAACGCTCGAGGAGTGCGATGGCTCTTGCGGTGGAAATCAGCGAATTGAGATTTGGGCGCGGTCGTAGGATCATTCGGATCAGAGGAGATGGACGGGGGCTGAGGCAGGTCGTTACCTGATCCATATTCCTCTGCGAAGCTGAGCACGTCGCGTTCAGGCTCGAATTGATCAAGGGCCTCTCGTATCCTCTCACAAGACTGTTAAAAAATACATCAGTCTACACGGCCGCTATGTTGGCAAACGAACACGAACATACCTGATCGTCGCTGACACATAGGGTTGAGACCTCGTTTGCGTACAGCCACAGATTGTCCTTCATGAATTCCAGCCGATCCTCCTCCAAATCATGGCACGAATCGCAGAAAATCTTCCATTCCGCTTGCCATTCCGCCAGGAGTTCAATTAGAGTCTGCGTAAACCCAAGAAAATCCTTCTCGTTCGCCTTGGCCGTCTCCCTTGTGCGAGCCAACTTCTGTTCCACCCTCTGGGCATCCGCCCCAGTCATATAGGCCAATTGCTGTGTGTACGAGTTTATCCTTGCCTTGTCCCCTTCGTATTTCTCTCGAGCCTTAAGAGCATAGGTTTCTTGTGCTTGGCGATTTTTGAGCTTTTTCTCCATAGCTGCTTGAAGTGTGCGTCGGTGGTTGACCTGTCTCATGTGAAACTCGGCGGTCTGTTTCTCGAGAACGTTGCGCATGCGTTCTGCGAGCTCGAGGTGGCTTGCTGCTTGCACCTCTGTCTCCTTACGCAAGACGTTCAACGAGGCACGCATCTCACTAACGCAACACATTTGTCAGATGGACACCTATGAAGCACAACACAGTTACGATACTCACCCAACTTCCTCGATGCCGATAGGGACCTTGGCCAGTTTAGCCAATTTCTGGGCATATTCTTCCTCGATATTCGTCCTACGATCAACATCGACATGTCAGCCCCTATCCCTCACTCAACACACATGCACACCACTACACCACCACCACACAATCGCACCCACACCCTCTCTCTACAATAACACCAGCATCCTCTCACACATCGCGAGAACCGGTACAAAACACGCCACTCACCTCTCATGCCAAAAGTTCCTCAGTTCATCAGTCGTCCTCTCCGCGCCCCTCATCCTGGCAAACAAAACATTTGGGCCAGTATCCCCCTGCCCCCAAAACGCATTACAAAAGTCTCGATTCTCATACCCATGGAACGGATCGACGCCATTCGTCCTTGGAGGCGCATACCTAGCCAACGACGTAACGCTCGCCTGTGCGCGAACCTGAGAAGCCTGCATGTGATAAGTGGAAGTCCGAAGTCGAGAGTGGTGAGTGCTACTGAAGGGTGGTCGTGCGGACGGGTTGAGGGGGGGAAGGTGAGTTTGAGGGTGACAGATATTTGATGTGGGAGAGATGTGATCTGCTTTTCAAACTATCTCGACTTTCTGGGTTTAAGCTACCCCTGCCGCCCAGATAAGCGCCCGCGCTCAGCATTGCCGCTGCAACACAGGGTCCGCGTCCCCTGAACAGCAAAACGCCCTCCAGCTGCTACTCCGTCGCACATGAGCTCCCCTCGCCAGTGTAGTGCCGGGCGATCAGTGGCACACTTTGTGCAGTTTCACTGCCCAGACGCCAACTGTCTTGCATTTTCCCAGCAACGGACTGTCCGAGCCGCCGAAACATGTAAGTAGAAGTCCCGGGATCTCCACGTGATGCCGGAAAACACAGGTATCTGGTGATGGGAATGCCGTAGACCCCAAGAAGCAATCGCGTGGTTTACAAAGTCGGCGCTATGTATTGATGACAGTGGTCGCGGTTCTGGACGAAGAGCTCGCGGCGAGCAACCCACCCGACTCCGGTCCTCCGATCCTCCATCCCGGATCGCATCTCTCCTGCTCTCACCGCGGGCCAATACCAGTGCACACAATTCGTGACTACATGTCTATACAACTCTAATAATTATACAGCCTCATCTTCCAGTCTTCGTTCTTCCTCATCTCCGGCTTGGGAACCCTCTCAATGGGATTAACTTTGCTACTCTTCTCCAGCTCTTCCATTCTGCTTGCCCATGTGTCCACAGGCGATGCTCCTTCTCCTCCTTCTTCTTGCGGCTTAGCCCAGATCTCTGCCACAGCATTCCCAAGTTCTTCGTCAAGGCTCTCAATGTCCCTTTGCAATTTCTTTCCCTCTTCCCAGTGTTCCGATGTAAATTGCAACAAATGGGGCAAGAGATTCTGCGCTTCGTCTAAAATGATGGTTAGCATCATTATCCTGAAGTTAATTAAGCGTGAGCACCGTGCCTTGTGTGCCTTTGAACCTCTCGACGAGTTTTCCCACCGACTTCAGCAAATACTCCTCTTCGTCCACGGTTCCTTTCCTCCCCGACCCGGCTTTCCTCTCTAGCTTCCTCTTACTCCTCGAACTTCTTTTGGATGTCCGAGACGCCGTTGACGGTGCCACCGTGTAGCGTGTAAATGTTGTTGGAGCCATCGAGACATCAGTCATAACATCAACATTCGCCAACGCGGGGTCTTCCGTGCCATAGAACGCATCTAATCGAAGAAATGTCGGACGTCAATGACGCAGGCTACCAACGAACTGCGATCAACTGGACACATACCAGGTTCTTCAATCTTCTTGATACGCAGTTCTCGTAGCCTGTTGACTTGTTTGCGAATCTGTTCCCGCATTTCTGTGATGTCTTCTGTGAACTGTGCTTTGCTTTCCAGTGCTGCGGGATACACCACATCTTCTAACAGATCTGACTTTTCGCTGAAACCAACCTATGTCTCTTGTCAGTGTAAATGGATCGATCAATGTTCAACAACACTCACAACTCTTCGGGCCTCCGAGAACCCATTACCTCCTACAAGTGCAATAACCGCCTCCCGCACATCCTTTGCATAATCTAACAACACTCTCGCAGCTTCTGTATGCCGTTTCTTGGATACAAGGTCCTCTGCGGAAGAAGGCCAATCACATCGAGAAAAAGATCATTTGCTCCCATCAGAAAATAGCTCCTCAACACCCAAAAACCTGTGTGGGTCGACTTACCGGCTACTCGATAAGCGGTTTCTACGACTTCATCATCTGGCATCTCATTCTGCACTGCAAGCATAAATAGCTCCTGCCATTCCAATGCCTTCTCATGCGCAACCATCGCTTTTTTGTGTTTCTTCGCCTCCATAAACACTACAGATAAGGTGATTCATCTATCAGCTCATCCCAAATTATCGGTTATTCTAGTTAAGATTACGTACCAGATGCTGCCTGCCTGAACTCCCTCCTCTCGTACAACCAGTCACCATAGATCTCCAGAACCCTCTACAGAGATACAGAGATACAAACGCAAAAAAGTTTTCAAGTCAACTGCGCCATTCCAACAGAATAGCATGGACAACTCACCTCGTAACGATTAGTGCCATTCCAAATCCCCAGTGCTGCTTCGTGTAGCTGATATTTTTCGATATAATCGATAGCTTCATCGAATCGTTCTGAGCCTTCCCGAAATGACGGCATCAATATGAGTATGAACAAGTTAAGAACATTGAAAATTTTCGCGTCTAGCGCTCCGCCCGTGCAAGCGCATAGCCCGAGGAGAACAGGATCAGAAAAGACGCAAGACCCACCCGCGAGACTCAGATTCCGAAGAGCTTTCTGATACCTCCGCAAATGATCATCAATCCTAAACCGCTGATAATACTTGTCCAATGACCTCAACTCGCGAAGGAACGGTAAATACTCCCTTGGATCCTGCATCAACAGCCAACAAATTGAGATCAGCAATCCAACAGCCGCATCATGAACATCAACCGAAACCGGGGCGGTAGAAAAGGATGTGTATCAGGATGCGTATGAAGGTGAGAAACGACCGACGGACCTTCTGTGCATGCTGTGCAATCATCAATACCAGATTAAAATCGTACATCCCCAAGGCCGTATCAAACAGCCTATCAGCGTCTACGAGGAAGATGATATATTTCACTGCATCCTCCACTACGTTCGGATCAGTGTCTATAAGAAACCCGAATTAATCGGTGTTAGGATGCGACATGATTAATTGGCTTAATCTCAACTGACCTCGGAGACGGAGCAGGAGAGATAGCCCAGCTTCGTGATCCGGTGGAGACTTGACGACATATGCTGTGAGGATGGAGTTGACATATTTGATCAAATCGATGCGTTCGAGTTCTGCGCGTACGGCGTCGCATATCTCGGCGAGTGATTCGGGTGAGTGCGTACCGCGACTGCAAGAAACCAGACATAGGTTAGAGCGGGTAGTGTGTAGAAGGTAGGAAGAGCATCACCCAGCGCTGGTTAAGAATAGATTAAGATGGTCAACTTCATGCACCTGCTCTACAAAAGTTGTCACGTTCTTCAAGAATCTCTCCCGATCATGTTCCACGATGACATTCAAATCAATCCTATGCTTCCTGCACGCAAAAAATGCCTTCCTATACTCTCCTCTGTGACCAATGTTAGTCCTAACCAAAATCGAAAAAGCACAGAAAACTCACGCATTCAAATCCTGCTTCACAACCTCCATAACTAATGGCCTAGGGTTAATCGTCTCCAGATTACCCCTTGGCATCTGCAACACCAAGCTCATCGTACTCGGCACAGCCGTCACGATTCTCGATCCTCTCTCAACCTTCCGCACAGGCCATTCCTTCGCAGCTTCCTTCACAGCCTCTGAGCCTGTATTTTCGCCTGCACCACCTATGAGCTCGGCTACAGCGGTCAAAGGAGCGAAAACTGCATCGTGTGTCGTTGTGGTGTAAATGACGAACCCTGAAGCTACAGTGAACGAGGTCGCGCTTGGCGCGAGCGTTAGAGAGTCGTAGGTTGCCCTTGTGGCGTATAGCTTGCCGGACTTTCCAAGACCGAGGAAGAGTTTGTCGCTTTTGCCGTCGTGGACGAGGTCGACTGTTTGAGTATGTACACAGAATTCGGGGAAGTGCGACAGTTTTTCCAGCGAGCCCTCCAACTCGGGCGCGACTGATGCCAAGGATCAGTATATGGACATCGAGCAGGCGCAGGGAGGACACGTACTTAGATATATCTCCCCCTCAGTTGATTGGAGATATTCCCCAGCGTCGTCCAAAATCCTTACACCGCGCTTCTCCAACTCGAACATCTGCTTCAACACTAGCCCACCCTCAATCTTCACCCTCCCAATCACGTCTTGTGTCACATTCGACCCGAGTGTGGTGATGGTCCACGAGCTCTCTGGGTGATACTTCAGAACCACCTGTCTCCACTGCGTGGTAGGATCGTCGTCCGTAACGAAGCCAGACCAAGCTTTCACCGGGTCAAAAACCTTTCCAAGACCAGGGCCAAGACGAGTATGCATCTCGTATACTTCTAGATAGCCTGTGTGCCATAGGAATGCAAGAGCGTCATTCTCACGGGAAAAGCTCGCGTGGACAGGTGTCTTGGGCGAATACTTGATATTTTGCGGGAGAGCGGGGAAAAGCGAGAGTTGGAAAGAGGACATTGGAGGCGGAATATTTTGGGTCCGGAATGGTGTCAGGAGGATGGAAGCTGAAATTAAGCTGCTCAGTAGCAGTCAACCATAATGAGTGCCATTGATAACATACATCCATCGAAGACAGCAACACTGCCAGAGTCAAATGGTGGTTGAGAAGGTGACGAGAAGGTATCCCAAGTATATGCTCGCTGAATAACCTGGGCTGGGCGGAGTATGAGCTAAAGTTTGGTCGTGTGTCATACGGGTGACATACTAAGGGTTGTCAGGATGAGGCAGGACGGATTTTCAGGATGCCAATTGACGGAGGTAAACCTTCCTGGCTCTCCTCCAGGTAGCAGTGGCGCGGCAATCTCTTGTTTTAAATACCTGTAAAACTATGAGGAATCCGTCTGATGAAAACGTGAGGCGCTCACCAATGATAATTGCCAGTTGTCCACAGCTGTACTACATTGCGATGAGTAGAAGTGACAGAATCAACGCATATGTAACGCACCAGTATCCCCTCCGTCATGCTCAACCCATATCGACAATATATTTGAATCCGAATTCCAAGCCGCTTCCTTTACCTTATACCCCCACTTCCTGTCATCTGTGTTCTCCAAACCCTTGAACTTTCCATCAATATCCGCCGGCCGCATCCCAAACTCTCCGTGCCGCAGCCCGTTCCGCTCAAAGAACACCACATCGTGCCTCTCTGTCCGTCCAGCACCACCGCCCTCAAAACCAAACCTCTGCGTCCCAACAATTAGATTCCCGGAGGGCCTCCACGCAAGCGTATGCTCCAACCCAGGCACATCTTCTGACGTCGACTGCAGTACAGCTTGGCGGTCATAAACTCTCAGGACGCGTTTGATATAATTGTCAGAAGAAGGAGGTGAGAGTGAAGAGATGACGAAATATGCGCCGTCCCCACGCCAGCTTATTCGAGGGAGGCCATCATCATCTGGACTCGAGCCGACTTTGGTTACTGTTGGTGCCTGTGCTGCAGCTTTTCCTAACGAGCCATGGAATTGGGTTTGCTTTGAACCCCAGCCGACGTTAATAGGTGCATCTGGGAAGGCTGTGAGAGCCTATGTTACTTGTTGGGGTCAATTACATACCTTCTCCGAATTCACTCGTGTGGATAGGGACTTCCGAGAGGACCTCAAATGATGAAGTCATCAAAATAAGTTTTCCTTCCCCTGCGGGAGGTTATGTCCATAAGACTGGGGGAAAAGGGTGCAAGATATCCTCATACCCGTAACCAATGCCAACAGTGATTCGTCCGGTGCCCAAGAGGCGGCAAGGATTCCAGGTTCAACTGTCCCTTCAACGTCTGGCTGAAGGACCCCATTAGCCGCTCCTTCCATTTGCCTGAGGCAAGAGGACGCACGACAGGTTCGACTTCCTCAAGAGGAATTGTTGTGATATCACCGCCTCGAGTGATAATCGCGATACGCCTTGTTTCAGCGATGGTCCTGAGCGACACCACCTGCTTGGATTTTGGTCCTGAGGCTGAGGCAGTGGTAGAAAACATCGACAATAGCATAGGTTCCTGACGCAAACAAGTGAGCAGATTTTACTGGAATCGACATAGCACAAAGCGTACCCCTGTCAGTCCAGCCGCTTCGAGGCTGCCAGTCTTCCATAGCTCGGCATCAACCTCCCCGTCCATATTCTGTTTTTCAGAAACGGCGTAGAGAACATTCTCATCCAGATCTACGGTCGTTGCTGAAATGTTCAGATTATCAAGCTTTACAGTGCTAGTCGCGACAAGGGCTAAATTCCTCATCTCGAGAACGTATCATGCAACCAGGAAATAGTACGAGAAGGGGGGAGATAAAGAAGTTAGCTATGAGCGCATTGCAATCTCTTGATCAAAACATTTCTGAGATCGGGTATTTGGTTATCACCTTTCCGACCAAACACCGGCGATCAGAAGGGCTCGGATCCCTCTCTTGATCTCGAGAAGTCGGCACACTACGACTAAATTCAATACCTTTGTTTATTCCACCATGGCGCCCATACGCACACACGACACTCAGTCAGAAGCCTCGACGTCAACTAAGAACAAGAGCGCGAAGGTCCGATCAAAACGACACCATGTTCAGCCTGGTAGGGAGTCAACTACGCCAGGCATCTCAAAAATCAAATCCTCACTGCGACAAACACGAAGACTTCTTGCCAAGGTCACTTTCTTTACCTAGCGAAACAAACCTTAAACTGAACTATTGACTTGTAGGATAACCTCGCGGCTGATGTGCGAGTCGAGACAGAACGACGGTTAAAGGCTCTTGAAGCCGAGCTAGCGCAGGCAGAACTTGCGAAGAAAGAACGGACAATGGCGACACGGTACCATAAAGTCAAATTTTTCGGTACGTCTATCGCACCTCCGCATCATCTACGTCCTGCTGACCTTGGACTAGAACGTCAGAAAGTAACACGAAAGATCCATCAGACTAAGAAACAACTCTCCTCAGCAACCGACGACTCGACCAGAGAGAAACTTAGCAGAACATTGCGTGATCTTCGTGTGGACCTCAACTACATCCTGGTATGTCTTTGTGTCATCCCTGTATCATTCAGTTGAACCCACCCCTTCATTCCTGACAGCATTACCCGAAACTAAAGAAATATATCTCCCTCTTCCCTCCTGAACTTCGCAAAGGCGAACCAAGTCCAACAACCTCTGAGGAAGATGCGGCCAAGACAACACAAGCTCGAGAAGAGGTTCGCAATTGGATTCGGTCGTGTATGGAGAAGGGCGAATTGCCAAACGAGCCCGAATTACACCACCTGTTAGAATCAGGTCATAAACCGAAGCACAAAGACTGGGAGGGGCGTGTAGAGTCGAAGAAACCTGAGAAGTCAAGGCTTGGATCACAACCAGTATTGAAGGAGCGGGATGATGCTATAGATCGAGATGAGTTTTTTGGAGAGGACAATGAGGACAATGAGGACAGTTCATCTTGACCACTCTTTCAGCCCTTTGACATTTGTATTTCACCATTTGTACCTCCATACCAAAAGTACCCATGATTAATACAATCAATATGTTATCACACGGGGCTGAGTTTCAATGTAACTGAAGTGTTCATTGTCTGAAAACCTCAATAAAATACATATCTCTATTAAATTGCTAGTCAAATCCCACACTCTCATTGGCTCTTTGGGAAGAATAGGGTTAGGGTTAGCCCAATAAACCAGCATAAAAAAAGGAGCCTGCCCAGCCAGAGTGGCCGAAGCAGGACAGGAAAATATTAGGACGGTGCATGAGCCGAAGCCCATACAAACCGCAGAATCCCCCTGAGGACAGGGTCGCCGTGCTATGGGGGGCCTCCACGGCCCACAAACCCGGGTACATGAAGGGGCTTGTGCCATCAAGGTAAGTATGAGGTGCTCAAATGCCCAGGTGAAGCTTATATACCCTAATGCTGCCCGCACGGACCATTTACATTTGTTTGTTATTTTGTGAATCCTTGAGGCAGACTTCCCTCCAGTCGTGGGATGCTTTTATATAAGCGGACGTTGAGCCGAAGTTCATCCGTGTCTTTGAGGCGGAACAAGGTGGTTCCATCCTCCAAGAATAGTGTCGGTCTTCACCTATGGTGATTAACTTGCTTACAATAACAGTTGCTTGTGCCCGCCTCTGCACGCAGCGTGATGGTATACCGCCATAGTACCCACATAGCCCAATATGTGTCCGGACACTGTGGGACCGCTAAAAAAATGTTGGCAGCCCTAAACCAGCTTTCTGGGATCGCGTTCATTGCAATCCCGACCTTATAACGTTGCAAATGGATCTCCTTAACTTCTGTTCAGTGTTCATAACCACCTTGGTTACTGCACTCCGCCGACTCTGGAACCGAGAACATAGGGAAAAATCCTCGATCAACCCACTTGAAAAGTCCGATTTCAGAGCAGGGGATCATCCGAACCGGGGGCCGATACAAACGTCAAATGATGGTGTGGTTACAACTATCGTTAGCCACTGGCTTCTTTGCGCCCGAAGGCCGCGGGTCTTCCCCTTTGGATTTATGACACTTCGCTGACAACGACGTCGCGTAAGTCTAGTGGATTAGTGTTCGAGTTTAGCACCCACTGCTTCCCATTGGCTTCGGTCTTGGACTATCTCTAAAGCTCGTCAGCTGAAGTGACTTGGAGTCTCTTGAAACTTATATATATACGTGTGCCCCCGTTGCCTCTGCATTCATACTTTCTGTGGCTTCCAGAGTGGGTCACCAACTGATTCGCATTATGACAGTGCCCCAGACGACACGTTATTACGAACTCGCGAAGGTACGATAAACCACTGTACTCCATCGATTCGTATGGCCATGTCCTAACCTTCGAATTATAGATCGGCTCTTACAGGAACCTGGAAATCAAGGAAAAACCTGTCAACCCTCCCAAAGCGCATGAAGTACTCGTCAAAGTTCACGCTGTTTCTCTCCAGGTACGTTACGCACAAAAGAAGATATGTTCGAATCTCCGCATTCCAATAACGTCCCAACTCCAGTATCGCGACCTGGTCGTAGCAAGAGGATTTTATCCTCCTGGGTAAGTTTTTGGTGTCTGGTCGACGGGACGTTGTAAACTGAGTTAAGTCATTTGTGACAGCACTTTACCTGATAAACTAGTTCCATGCTCGGATATGGCAGGGGAGATTATCGCTCTGGGTGAGGGCGTTAGCAACTGGAAAATTGGAGATCGTGTCTGCGCCAACTTCGCTACCGATCATATTTATGGCGATACAAACCTCGCCATCCAGCAAACATCAATGGGTGGTCAGGCTCACGGTGTTCTGACTCAATACCGCACCTTCCCTGCCCATGTACGCATAGTCCAAGCATCTGGCTCTAGAGGAGAACCCGACTGCTAATCCCCAATTGAACAGTCTCTTGTCAAGTTCCCCGAGTTCTTCAGTTATGAGGAAGCATCCACACTTCCGTACGTTGGTCCCTTGCACATAGTCTCGGATAAGGAACTGATATTACATTCAGTGCTGCGGCCCTAACAGCATACAATTCGCTCAATGGACCAAGACGTGTCAAGGCTGGTGACTATGTTCTAGTCCTCGGGACTGGTGGCGTGTCTATGTATGTGCCCTCTTGCACATTTCACCGGACAGTGACTTATGCCCAGTCCTTCAGCTTCGGCCTCCAGTTCGCTCTTGCTTCAGGTGCCATTGTCATCGTAACCTCGTCGTCAGACGAAAAATTGAAAGTCGCTTCGAGGCTTGGTGCTCAGCATGTCATCAACTACAACAAAATCCCAGATTGGGACGAAGAGGTTTTGAAGATAGTACGTGCACATTTTTTGTGGGAATAAATTAGTTGGGCTGCCACTCAACTCGTTTCTTCGCAAATAGACAAACGGTGTTGGCGTTGACCATGTTCTTGAGGTGCGTTTCTAGTCCTTACTGTGGGCGGCTTGGTCTGAGTCTGTACGATACCTAGGTGGGCGGTGAAGGCACGCTTCCGCGAAGCATAAACGCTGTTCGAATGGCGGGATATATCCATATAATTGGCTTTGTCTCTAAGGTACGGCGCCCACTATTTCCGTGATGACTGCCGCTGGAACCACTAAACCTACACAGGATTCGAGCGACATTAACATTGTCGGTCGTACTATTAGAAAAGGTATCATCCTCCGTGGAATTCAAGTCGGGTCTATCTCGCAGTAAGCGACCGAATCATTATTCTAATGGATGATCCGAGCCTAACGCATTCACTCGCAGGTTTAAAGATATGGTCAGACTCATCATTGCCAACCCAGAGAAGACCAAACCAATTATCGACAAAGTCTTTTCCTTTGATGAAGCACTCGACGCCTTCGTTTATCTGGAATCACAGAAACATGTTGGGAAAATAGTAATCAAGGTCGCCTAAAACACCCCTATGACACTGGATTTCAATTGGGCAGTTGATGCGCTTCGAGCCACAGAGTATTCAGAGGGTCCCCTCTGATATGGAGGGCACTAGACTAAGATCCAGTTTGCCGCGTCAACAAGCGACCAGCTGGTTCAATTTTAAACAATGCCTCACACAAATACATAGTTATAAATGAAAATACAACAATCAATTTCCGATCTTGACCTGGACCCTAGCGTTCTTCTCAGCCTCCTCACCAAAGATGTTGATAGACCATGATGGTTTGTAGTTGTACGGAATGTTGAACCTACCGCGGACTTTCAGTCATGAGGGATCTTACTTGAAGTAAATAATGACGTACCGTGTGCGATTACCTTCTCCGATCTTCGAGATTCTCTCAAAGTCTTCATCACTGAGCTCAACTTCCTTGAAGTTGGAGATGATACGATCTTCTTGGACACTCTTGGGGATGACGGATTGACCGCGACGAGCACCCCACGCGATGAGGACTTGAGCGGGCGTAGCATTGAGTTTCTTGGAGATGTCAATGACGACGGGATTTTCTGTAAGTTTGGGCTTGCCAACCACTACATCAAACATCAGCTGAGAACTTGAAGGATCCTGTTCGGAAGGGAAAGGCTTACAGTTGTTACCGAGAGGGCTGTAGGCAGTAATGTGAATGTTATTCTCCTGGCAGTATTGGACTAGCTCTGGTTGAGGTAGGAGAGGATGAGCTTCGATTTGGTTGACAACCTTTGAGAATTGTTGAGCGAAGAGACCACAGATACACAGTCATGCACTTCTTACGGGAACTACGCCGGTAGCTTGAATGATGCCCTTGATATGCTCCACGCTGAAGTTGGAGACACCAACAGCGCGAACCTGAAAACCATTGAGTATCTCCTCATTACTCCGTGACATTAACATGTACCGACCTTCGACTTGGGGAGCGCGATCATAGCTTTCCAGGTATCAACGAGAGACGTCTCAGTGTCAAGCTCCACTTCACCCTGGATGGAGGAGTGAGGAGGATAGAATTTATCGCCAGGAACGAACGCAGCAGGCCAGTGGATCACTTTGGGGAGAAGTGGGACCAAGTTCGGAACGAGACAAAGACGGTAATGACGTACAGTAGAGATCGAGATAGTCAATTCCCAGCTGTTTCAGCGTCTCGTCAAGCTCCTTCTCAACTCGATCAGGTCGGTGCGAGTGATTCCAGAGTTTGGAAGTGATAAAGAGTTCCTCGCGCTTCACAACGGAGGGGATGACTTTCTTGAGTGCGCGACCGACCTCATCTTGGTTCTCGTAGATCATAGCCAGATCAAGGTGACGGTATCCATTCCGAACGGCGATCTCAACCTAGTATTGCCAACCACGATCAACGTGCTCATGCGGCTAGACAAGGATACAATACTCACAGCGTTCTCGACCTCATTTGGCTTCGACATCCAGGTCCCCAGGCCGATTCGTGGCATCAAAGTGCCATTGGAAAGTTTGATAGTCTTGCCAAAGGACATCGTAGTATACCAAAGTCCAGAAACTTGCAGTAAGGAATAGGGATCAGGGGATCAGTCGAGAGAAAAGGAGGTTTAACCACGATATCTGTGTTGTCTTCTTATATGTCATATGTGTCATTGGTCCGTTGGTCTAGTTACGCCGTGGAAGTGAGCAATGTGATATGGAGCTGGTAAGTGGTTCCGAGCGGCCCGGGGGGAACCGGATACTCAAGATAGGACTTGGACGGGATTTGTTGCGGAAGGGAGGTCCGTTAAGCCTGTGCGATCCGGTTTCCGGTTGCATATGGTCGAAGAAGGTCCGGTGTGTCAGAGTATGTCCCCGAATTCGAGAAAGATCCAACTCGGGAGTTGGGTGTATCGAATAGGTGTGGATAATCGAGGGCGTCAACTGGTCTTACATAAAACTCAATTGATAGACGTCGTCGTAGGCGGCCACGGCGGATATCCTGTTGGTACTATTCATCGAAGCTAGCACGAGAGATGTTTGGTAAAAAAAAGAAAGAACAACAGTATTGCACTTCGAGAAGCCGAAGCCACCGTAAACCAGTGAGCAGGCGAGGGAAGTCGGAGATATGCTTCCGGCCCAGCTCGACGCCGTTCGAGAAAGTATTAAGTACTATTCGACTCAGCCGCGCTTCACACCCTTTCTGGGGGAGGGACACCATAGCTATCCCAGGGAGCCGTATATCAAAGTCGCAAAGTGGGGATGCCCCTGTGTCTTCCCTCGGCTTCGATGTTTCCGCGTTTATCTCCTCCACGTTTGACGCCCAACCTCAGGCCACCACAAACTCATCCATTTCGAACCAATTATTCAATTGGTCCATAGGGTGTTGATTCCCAAACAGGACACCGCCCGGCGCATATATCCCGGTCGGGACATATGCAACTACCAGACAAGCGTGTTCACCACAACCCAACCACAGTAAACCTGTGTCCTTTTGAGCTGTGAGTGAATGTCCCATTGTGAACGTTGCTGACGGTACAACTTACTACCGTTATGTAACTGGAATTCGTGGAGTTCGATGATGGCGATGTATTTCTGAGAGCAGGGGATATAATGCGATAATGTTCGTTCTCCTTTACACGGACTTGAGTTGCTGCGGTGAAGGAACGAAAAGGGGCTCACGTTCTCAACATATGGGCGCATAAAAGCAGGGCCATCGTACATGTTGAAAAGGTTTTTGTCCGTTCTTCCAGCTGGTATCAGTCTCAATAATTTCCGGTTCGGGGCTTGCTGTGAGAGAAGAGAAGAGGGTTAACATTGCTTCTGCTGCGCTTGTTCCCATACTGACCACATTAGACAGCCATGTAAGAAATCTCCAGAAATGCACACGTAACGGCCCCTCACATTGGTTGCTGGTCAACAAATCGAAGCTGAACTGATAAAGTTCAGTTAGTACTAGCGATATTTCTCTTGGGTCTTCAATCGTTCCCAGAATCCCCCAGATCCATCTCCAGATAAAAACAATCATGTCTTTGCTCAGTGGTTCGGGGATGTAAATGTCGTCAACCCATTCGTCCGGAGTATACGGTTGACGGCTGTTTCTCCTTCCGATACTAGAATGTTCTGGTGGAGGATCATGAGCAACATCCTCCGTGCACTTCGAAACATATTTCAACACACCTGTGTAATTGAGGTGGTAATTGCACCACTTGATAAGCCGTATGGCCAAGCCACATCGCATTCTTTGCTCTTTCAAGGAGAATGCTCCTGAGCGGTTTGGATCTTGCAGAAACTCGCCAAAGGAAACATGAAAAAGCCTCAGTGGCCGGAAGGTTGCTTCTTCGGGCGGGGGAACGTCCAATACGGAATGCAGGCGATCAAGGGCGCCGTAAAGAATTTCTTGATCCAAGCCAAGGAACCTTGCGACATTTGCGCAAGAAAGGGCAACAGCGTCGTTCCCAGAAAGATAGAAAACGAGGAAGTTGAGGATTTTCATCGTTGCTGGGAGTGTATCGGGGTGGACGGTTGACATGATTTGAAGATAAAGGAGATCTAATGTATGTAATGGGTTGACCGTCCCCGGAAAACGGCAGTCGCTGATGAACTTCAAGCAGATATCGAGTTGTGCTTGTGGGTTTCTGCGATCTCTGTCACCGACAAATTTGAGGATGGTGGAGGCTAAAATAAAAAGTCCAGAAACCACAAGCGCAATTCGTCGTAATATGGTCTCCGGAGGCCAAATCTCAGCTCTCCCAACATTGAGCAGATGCGGGTATTGACGACGGATATCATTGAAGCCGTTCCAAAGATAGCAATATACGTCTTGTCTAGCGATGGGGTCGTCAATGGGAAGCTCCTCGCGTATACAGGGAATTTTAAAGTCGGTCCGCCTCAGGAGGTTCTTCAAATGTGACTCTGGTCGGCTGCAAATCATCCAAAGGAAGGCCAACGTGCGGTTCAGATGAGCATATTGACTGATAAGCTCGATGAACTCGCGTTGAGCATCTTCGTCATTGCATTCATCCAGACCGTCCAGAATAATCAGCAACGGCTTGTGTGTTATCAGCGGCCGCCTTGCCTTCAGGATCGCGCAAGGCTCAACGATGAGTCTTTTGAATTGGGTACGAAGGTTTTTCTCAAGGATCGTAGGATCAGCGGCAAGTTGTTCTATGACAATCGTTTTGTAATCCGGATCACGGATGGCGAGCTGGTGAGAAAGGGTAGGAATGACTCTAAGGGGATCATCGCAGTTGTTTGACCGAGAGAAGAAAAAGGCAGCCCCAAGTTGACCGGTATCCCGGCAGTGCTCTGCAATGGTTTGGGCAACCGCAGACTTGCCAACACCGGCAGGACCCATGATCCAGAGAATATTCCAGTGCCGTTTTACGTCGTCAAGCCATGTCGTAATCCTCATCCTGAGTGCTTGACGGGTGTCTGGATGGCATTTGGGTGGTGGGTACCGCGCAGAGGAATCTACTTCCGTTCCAAGTACACGCTTTTCTTCTAGGACCTCGAGCACTGGGACAGTTAGATAATCCCTCGCCGCGCATAAGGACAAGGGCGTACCTGGTCTTCCTGAAGCAAAATACTGGTACACAAGATGTTCGTTTTCAACCATTTTGGTATTTTGAAAAACGTTATGGTGGGCATTCGCAAGGAACCCGCGTTGGTCAGGGGGTTTCAAGTTCAGACTTTGGCATTCTGTCAAAGGCTGTCAAGGCGGGTGGCTACCATAACCTAGTCTAAAAAAGACTTACCTATAGGAACTGGAGCATTTCTGGTGGCGTCTGGGCTTTTGGTACCACCAGCCACCACCTTCGAACATAAGGGTGATTCTTTGGGTGGTTATTCGTGAGTACACTCTCAGGAAGAGTCTAAGGTACCGACCTAAGCGACCGTCGCGTGCAGGATGTGTCTCGTTGATGCTGTCACTCTGAGTGGCGGCAGGACAGATTTGAAGGGCCGATGCGTGGTCATACTGGTGAGACCGAGGCACGCTGTTTACCTCCCCCCTTTTTCGTGAAAAATGCGACAAAGGATTCCGAAAGCCCTTGGGCATGTTGAGTCAGAAGCCAGGAGAGACGACCATCAAAAGCGATGGATGTCTCCCCGTCTTGTCAAGTTTGTCCGAGCGCGCGCGTTTAGGGACACAGGCCAACTGCTATGCACAGGGCTTCGGCCCGGACATTCAAGGGAAGCTCTTCTAATCGTTCTGCAGAGAAAGTCCAACGTAGCATGTAGGTGATCTGTGTCAGCCAGTGTCAAAGATTGTGTTGATCAATATCCTGTGTAGATTGATGTCACAGGTGCTGAATGAAACCGGATGGATTTTCGGGGATAACAGTAATAGTCGAATAGTCTTGACATCCTCTGAGTGAACGCGAGAGAAAATTTCAGATAGAACGAAGGGTGTAATGTTTCCAGGTCGAGAAGTTCCTCTGTCCAGTGCTAGTGGAATAAAGTCCAGATGACTGGACGAATGCAAGCTACTTACAAGTGGGTCAAGATCAAACGTTTATGGTTGGTATGTTTGGTCGTGAAGACAGTAACAAATAGGCATGTCATCGCATCTGGGAGTAATATCCAAAGCCAGAAGGGGCCATCATCTAATCCGAAAAACATAACGTAGCAATCCCATTCCCTCTTCATCACCGCAACCACCAACCCAGCTGGCATGGGCTACGAACGCAAAAAGCGAAACCTCACAACAATACCCATAACCTCTCCCGTAGGCTCTTCAAGTGCCTACTACCGTGCACAACCGGCGACGGCCTCCGGTGCTGGTAATTCAGCGACAGGCAGACAAGGACGTACACCATCCCCCCCTGCTTCAGCGTACTTTCCGCTACTCTCTGCCGATACAAATGCCCGACTCAGACCTACGCCTGACGCTGAGTCGCATTTTGCATACAGCACGACGTTGAGGAGACACCATTCTGATGGTGCTGCGTTGTCTTCCCCAACGCAGTTTGCTGCTGCTGTAGAGGCTGAAGCCACGAGTCTGTGGAAACGTGCAATCTTGACGATTACCGGTCAACCGGATCCGGTAGGGAATGTGGAGACTGGACTCCCAACCTCGCGGACGCAGCTTGGTGGAGGACTGCAGCCAAAGGAGGAGAAAAAGGACACGATTTCCGCCAAATTTGCACATTATTCTGTAGAGGTGTGTTTACGTTTTTAACGTATCTCATTGCGCCCGTACCGAAGACATTGCGTAGGACACAGTGGCTTATTATCGAACCAATGGAATGACTGGACTCCTACACTCAGATATACCCCATCTGCGAGAACAACACGGCTACAACGAGTTTTCCGTCGCTACGCCCGAACCTCTCATCCTCAAGTTCCTCAAAACGATATATGAAAGTCCACTCATTCTACTGTTATGTGGAAGCGCCACTGTGAGCGCTATCATGGGCAATGTGGATGACGCTGTGAGCATTACGGTTGCAGTGCTTATCGTCCTGACCGGTGCGTCTGTTCGTTTTTTTTTCGGTTCGAGGATTGAAAGTCGGAACGGATGTTGATCGTGTACGGTTCGACAGTCGGTTTCGTGCAAGAACGAAGGTCAGAAAAGAGTCTAGAAGCACTGAATAAATTGGTCCCACACCATTGTCATGTCGTCCGGTATGTCCTTCCCGCCCATCTACTCTCTCTTCCTCTCTCACACTAATTTAACTTATTGCAGGGAAGGCGAGATTATCCACGTACTAGCGAACGAACTCGTCCCCGGTGATCTCGTCAAATTCTCAACAGGCGATCGCATACCCGCCGATATCCGAATAACCGATGCTGTAGACCTCGAAATTGACGAGAGTTCATTGACGGGTGAGACAAATGCTCGGAGGAAGTCTGCTGATGCTTGTCCGTATGAGAGTGGTGCTAGCGGACAACCTGGGGAGCCGGTTGCACTTGCTGAGAGGACCTGTATTGCTTATATGGGTACTTTGGTTCGGAATGGTATGTCACCTCGCGGTTATTTGGGGAACATTGGGTTAATTCTACGAATAGGTCGCGGGTCTGGGGTTGTGATCGCTACGGGCGAAGAGACAGAGTTTGGTGTTATCTTTTCCATGATGCAGGAGGTACGTGACGGATTGGTTATCCTGTCCCTAGCATGTACGTTTCTGATACAGTTTTGTCCAGGTTGAGGAACGCCGAACACCACTTCAATTAAGCATGGACGAACTGGCGAAGAAACTTTCGCTGCTTTCATTCTGTGTGATTGGCGTAATTTGTCTCATCGGGGTCTTGCAACAACGCTCGTGGTTGGATATGTTTACTATTGGTGGTACGTCCGCGCTTCTGTTTCCCTTGGTTCTATTAATGAATTCACGGCTGATGGCATATCTGGTGTTTTCGATTGGATATGTAGTTTCGCTAGCGGTAGCTGCTATTCCTGAAGGTTTGCCAATTGTCACTACGGTGACTCTGGCGTTGGGGGTATTGAGGATGGCGAAGAGAAAGGCGATTGTGAAGAAGCTACACTCGGTTGAGGCGTTGGGATCCGTTTCTGTTATCTGTTCGGATAAAACAGGTATTAGATTTTTTGCCATTTCTTCCTACGCTCGCTGACATGCGTAACTCTGCAGGAACGTTGACGAAGAATGAACAAACGGTAACAGAAGCCTACGCGGTTGACGAAACGATCTATCTCGACCCAGCGTCTACAACACCGTACATCGGTACGGTCTCCCCGGCGATGAGGAAAACCCTAGAAATTGGGGCGCTATGCAACAATGCGTCGATAATGAGGAACGAGGATGGTATCTTCGTTGGGCAGAGCACGGATGTTGCATTGTTGAACGTGTTGGATATTTTGGGTGTCCCTGATAGGCGACCGGTGAGTTGTTTTAACGGGGGTTGTGGTTTGAGATCTTGACAGGCGTTGGACAGAACTTCAAAAGACTCTCCGAGAAACCGTTTAATTCGGAACAGAAATACATGGCCGTGAGCGGGATCCACACCGATACCTTCCCTACATCCACGTCCGAAACGAAACTCGCACCACCATCGGCGACATCCACGATAAACACTAATGCGAGAGAAATGTATTACATCAAAGGCTCAATTGACATCATCCTCGACCGGTGTAAATTCTACTACGTTAATGAAGACTCCACACCCGGACTTGACGCCAACACGCGTAAGGCGATCATGACTAAGGCGCAGAGTACGGCGTCGAGGGGGTTACGAGTGATCGCCATGGCATATGGCTACGGATCTGTTGATTCTCCTAACGTCAACGGGAGTGGAGGAAGTACGGCAGGGTCAAGTCGGGCGCCGTCGAGAGCGGCATCGCCTGCTCCACCGGGGTATGGCACTATTGGGGGTGGAGGTGAGAAAGACAATCTGGTGTTTGTGGGTTTCGCGGCGATGTTTGATCCACCGAGGAAGGGTGTTGCGGATTCGATTGGGTTGTTACAGGCTGGAGGTGTGCATGTGGTTATGATCACAGGCGATGCTGAACATACTGCTCTTGCGATCGCGAAGGACCTTGGACTGCGTGTTGGACGTTTGCTGCCTTCGACAACTGGATCTAATGATGCTGGAGGGGAGAGGTATAATGGGGTGTTGACTGGGAAAGCTATTGATCAACTAAGCAAGGCTCAATTGAAGGAGGTGGTTGGGGGCGTGAGTGTGTTTGCACGTACGACGCCGAAACACAAGATGCGGATTGTGGAGGCGTTTCAGAGTCGGGGTGCGGTGGTGGCTATGACTGGAGATGGAGTGAATGACGCACCTGCGTTGAAGATGGCGGATATTGGGGTGTCGATGGGGAGGAGCGGGACGGATGTGGCGAAGGAAGCTGCGGACGCTATCTTGGTGGATGATAATTTTAGCACGATCTTACCTGCTGTCGAGGAAGGTACGTGTCACTCGTTCTTTTTCTGACTTGGTCAATGAAAGGCTGAATGGGGTACGTGGCAACAGGGAAATCAATCTTTCACAATATACAAAACTTTTTGTCGTTCCAGTTAAGCACGGCTGCAGCTGCGTTGACGCTGATCACGCTCAGTACGATGCTGGGGCTGGATAATCCGCTGAATGCAATGCAGATTCTATTTATTAATATTCTAATGGACGGTGGGTTTTTGGCAGCTACTTCTGGCGTTGATAGCGACGTGGCAGATGTTGACATGATCTACAGGACCGCCTAGCCAGAGTTTGGGCGTCGATCCAGTGGATCCTGCGGTGATGCGGCGCCCTCCACGGAAAAAGAACGCACCGATAATTACGAGAAGGCTACTATACCGGGTGCTATTCAGTGCATCCATGATTGTATTGGGGACGTTGTTCGTGTACGTCTTCGCACTCGAAGACGATGACGTCTCGCGGCGAGAACAAACTATGGTGAGTCAATGGGGTTGTCAGGCACCCATATGGTGCTAATTTTGGGCGCGTGTGTTTTTTTCCACACAAGACATTTACCTGTTTTGTGTTCCTCGACCTGGTATCAGCGGTGCAGAATCGGGGACTGGGCTGCGGTCTGCTGCAGAACAAGATGTTGGTGACGACGGTATCGATATCGGCTCTCACGCAGCTCGCGCTGGTGTACGTGCCATTCCTGCAGGCGGTGTTCCAGACGGCGGCGTTAAGCAGCCGGGACCTGGGGATGATTCTTCTGTTAGCTGGGAGCAGCTTTGTATTGCATGAAGTGCGACGACGGTGGGAGAGGAGCAAGGAAGAGGATGCGGGATATGCAAGTGTAGCGATGGAGGAACTAGCTTAGATATAGAGTAATGATGTGTAGCCAAGACAGGGGTAGCATGTGAACGGCGGTTGCGGGGAAGCGGAGAAACGGAAACACATGGATTATGAATATTAAAATATAGAAAGAGATAGACCAGCACATCTAATCGCTGCCATGCTGCCTCACTCTGGCCGCGTGCCTCCTATCCCTGCTCGCTCTCCTCTCAGGCCTCGCCCGTCCCCACTCACCCCTCCCCAGCAACATTCTCCCCCATCTCCCACTACCCCCGACAACGACGACAACGACAACGACAACGACAACGACGACATGACCTTCTCTTCTCTTAACGCCGCCATCTCCTCCGTCGTCGATTCTCGCCGCGAGAAACCCCTGCCAGAGCCTGTTCCAGAGCCAGAGGAGCCCAAGGGCATTGCCTCGTCACCGCCTCTCACAAAGCGCCAGCACGCACTCCACGAGCTGCTGTCCTCCGAGCGGGCCTATGCCTCTGATCTTGCACTCATCCGCGAGGTCCATATCCCCCTTGCACTCGGTACTCCCACTGCCTCTTGCTATGATATTTCCCAGTTTATTGACGCTCCCCCAGGCCACCCTGTGCCCCTCCCAAATCTCCCCATCACACCCCCCAACTCATCCGGCTCGTCCTCCCGTACCCACTCAACCGCCTCCGACTCATCCACGACATCACTAGGCCCACCCATGACACAGGAGGATGTCAAGATCATCTTTGGCAATATTTCCGAAATCGCCGTATTCTCGGATTTATTCTGCCAGGCACTCGAAGAGGCTCTCGGCGACCTTCTCGAGGGTGGCAAAGGCGACGACCACGTCGGTGCCCTCTTTCTCTCCATCGTACGTCTATCTCTCTCGGCGTTCAATCCCAGCTACAGTTTTCACATGGAAAATTTGTCTAGATCCCTGAACTCGAACGACCCTACAAACAATACATCACCCGCCACCCAACCGCCCTCACACATCTCCAGCAACTTCCCCAGACACCTGCAATCCAAAACTACCTCACACAAACACAGACCATCGCCTCGTCTCTATCACATGCGTGGGACCTTTCCTCTCTCCTCATCAAACCCGTCCAGCGACTTCTCAAGTATCCCCTCCTACTCACCGCCATCATTGATGAGACGCCCGACAGCCATCCAGACAAACAGAACTTACGCGATGCTCGGAAGCAGATGGAAGAAGTCGCGCGGAATGTGAACGAAGGCCGTCGAAGAGCCGAAGTCGTTCGAGACGTTTTAATGTCCAAAAAGAAGCCTGTCAGCGTAACCGTCTCCGCCTCCGTCAACCTGACAAAGATGAAATCCCTCCGTGTACCCGGTGCATCAACCAAAGGCAGCGGTGGTTCCAAAGACGAGAAGACTCCAGAAGAAGTCATCCTCGTTGAGCGTCTCGAGAAGGAACTCAAAGAAATCGAAGAATTTGCACAAAAGTTCGCTAAGAACATTGTTGAATGGGCGCGCATGACAAGCAACGTCGTAGGCAGTCTACGTACCTGGGCATTCGGATTTGCCAGAGTCATTGGTCTATCCGCAGACCAAGGCTCCGAAGCCTTCGAAGCCTTCCTCAATGTCGTCGAGCGTGAACTCATGCCTCTCTGCGTCGACCTCGAGGCCGTCATCAACGAGCGCGTACTCAAAGAGCTCGCCCATCTGTTGATGACGATGACACAACCTCTAAAACTCCTTGCATCGATGAATGAACAGGAACCGTACCACTACCACCTCATGAACATGACCGTCTCCTCCAAGAATAGACCCCCACCAGCACTCCTCGCAGCATCTACAAACTATCTCGCTCTCCGGGGACAGCTCGCAGCTGAACTCCCAACATATATCAGCCTATTCCATCGGGGCCTCAAAGTCTTCATCCATCGGTTATCAGCGATCCAAGTGGAATTTTGGGGTAAAGTCAGAGACAAGTGGGTGGGGCTGTGGGAGATGTTGAGGCTGGAAGAAGAGTTGAATGTAGGTGCTGAGGAGACTGTGAACGTGTGGCTTGCGAGATGGTGCGAGGTGAATGATGTGTTGGCGTCGATTCCGGTTGTGCAAGATATGAAGATGTATCGTGAGTTGAGGTCAAAGTCGCGCGATCGGGAGAGAGAACGTGAGAGGGAGCGAGAAAGAGAGAGGGAACGTGAGAGGGAGCGGGAAAGGGAGAGGGAGCTAGAACGCGAGAGGGCAGAACCAGAAGCGGACGCAGAGTACTATGTATACCATCATCTTCAAGGTTTTGCAGATTACCACCACAACCACCACCATCGCCATTCTGCTAATCCCGATACCTATACTCACTCGCCGCCGCCACCATCCTTCTACAGCCCCAGTTCACCCTCCTCACCACCTTCCACAGCCCACTCCATGCTCTCCGACCCACCCAACTCACCCAACTCCTTCGCCACTTCCTTCGCCAGTTCCATCTCCGGCAGCGGACGCACCACAGAACGCGGGGAAAGGGGAGACAGAGGAGACAGAATCAAAGACAAGGACCACAAAGAGCGCGAAAAGAAAAAAGCCGTTGCACAAGCCACCAATGTCAAATCCCTTCTTGGCGCACTCGAACCTGTAACCCTTGTCGCTGCAGGCCCATTCATCGCTCCACCACCACCACCACTCTCCCCACGTAGTAACACCAGCAAGGCTGATTCGCCAAGTACAAGAGGGAGAGGAAGTTCGGATGTGTCGAGTTATGGAAGTGCATCGTTGATGTCGAGTGTTGGTCTGGGGCTTGGTGGGACTGGTGTATTTGCTGCAAGTGGTGTTAGCGGAGGTGGAGGGAGGAAGAATGTTGGAAGGAAGGGCAGTAATGAAAGTTTGAGGTCGAAAGGGACTGTGAGGGGTCCACCGCCGTCGACTGTGTCCGGAAGCAGCCAAGGCCACACACAGGCTATTAGTCGGCCGCAACCGCTCTCGCCTCAGGCTCAACACGTGCATCCCACCCGTCCTACGCCATTATACACACAGAGAAGAAAAACGACGGGAGGGATTGAGCCTGCCCCGGAGGATTTGAGGGAGTATGAGGCAATGATGATGCGGGAACAGGAGAAATTCAGAGAGAGGGAGTATGCGCAACATGGACAGAAGGGACATGATAGTGCCAATAGCAATGGACATGCGCATCGGAACTCATCTCAGCATGGACACGGGTTACCGAGAACAAAGAGTATGCCGTTGCCTTATCATCCACAGACACAAACACAGGCAAGGAGGCAATCTCACTCGCAGGTGCAGAAACAGGCACAAGATCAGACCAGGAGGGGTGCGGGTGAGTGGTCGGAATATGCAGATGAGGAAGATAGCGAGTTGTTTTATCAGCCGCCGTCGGACCAATTGCAGGCGCAGGGGTATGCGGAGTACGAGAGGGACGAATACGAGTATCGTCCTGCACGCCCGAGGGAGGTGAAGGACGCTTCCAGGAAACGAGATGTACCACAGTCAAGTCATAGTCGTCAGCAGTCAGTAGGCAAAGACGAGGGAAGGAGGAGACACTCGGGGCATAGCACATACTCGTCCAAATCTCGCGACGAGAAACGTGAGAAGGACAAAGACAAATCATCCTCACGCAAACGCTCTGGATCAATCAAATCCATAACTTCTTTCTTCGCCTCGAATCGCGACAGCCACGTCGATTCTTCTTCGTCAACCCTGGTCCAAACAGGAGAGTATGCACACACGCCATCTCCACGCGACTCTTGGGCATTCAAGCCCGCGAAATACACATGTAGGGTCATTCATCCATGCAAACCACCCACTGCTGGGTCCGCTCCGCTATCTTATTTCTCCTTCCCGTTCTTCACGTTGGAGGAGGGAGAATTTTATGAGGTGTTGCAAGAGGCCGGACATCCGAGTTTGCATCCTAATTTGCCGTTGATTGTGGATGAGGGCGAGGATTGTTTGTTGCTTTGTAGAGCTTGGGATGGGAGTGTCGGTTGGGCACTTGCAAGCTTTTTGGAGCCCGATGGGAGTACTGAAGGCTAGATTGGGCGCTACTGAGCGCCGAACGCTGAGAATCAGGCGGCGAGGAGTGCGGATGGTGAGTGGGCTGTGGGGAAGAGGGGGTGTGTTTTATTGTTTTTCTTGTTCCGGATCGCCCTTTTGTCTCTCTTTCCGTTTTTTCCCCACCTTGAGGTGATCTCGTTGCGGGGCTAGGGTCTCAGCGCTTTTCTCTTGGTTGACGTCATACCCCTTATTCAATTGGCATCTTATCTCGATACCTTGGTGCTCGTTTCTATGTTTGATATTCATCTTGGCTTGATGTTTTCTTGGTCGCTTCCAAAATGCTTCTTATACCTCTGCTGACTTTCTGCGATGATATCCTGTTTAATATATCCCACCGTCAATTACTCCTTTCTCACCCATTTTCCTGGACGATCTGGTGCCTCCCTTTTCCCCCTGTCCAATGGTTCAACGTATCATAGTGTATTGTAGCATTCATCCCGCCGCGTCTTTTTCTTGTGATTCTGTACCACCTGTATTGATGTCTGTATGTCGTAATGTGTGTAAAATGAAGTCAAAATACATTCAAACATGACAAACAGGTTGAAACAGACGACCAAGATGGTTCCAGTACATAGATGGAAGTAAAGATGTATCATGTATATGCGCAAACCAAGTTAATCAGGGAAATACCCAAGATACCGAACCACGTCCTGAGCGCAAACAATAGCAGAAGATGTCCTTGCCGGGCCCAGCACTGTCGAGAATCAATTGACCTAATCGAAGTGCTGGGGAGTAGGCGGCTCGTGGCTACGTGGGTCAACATCTTCACCAGCCTCGTTCAACGGCCAGAATGTATTTCTAAACAGGTTCTTAGGATCATACTCTTTCTTGATCCCACATAACCTGTCCCAATTTTCTCCGAAACAGGCTTTGACGCGGGAAGGAGGCTCATGGCGTCCGAGAAACTAGTCCAAAGATAGAAGTAGAAAGAAGGAAGAATCCCGTCAACATGGCGAGTACGAAAGGAGAAAGAAAAGACAGAGAGGAGGTAAGGGATGTCAGCCTGTGACAAGGGTATAATGTGAACGCAAAGAATTGAATGACGTACACTAGGTAAAGGACCACCGACATGCACAGAGTCAAGCGTCCCGGCTATCCACTATAATCCCGCGAATGAGTAGTCAGGTTACATTGAAGGAAGGGTGGGGCGCGAACCTCCTCGGCAGACTCGACGCATGTGTCGTCATCCACGTCCATTTCCCATTGATGAAGTGCGGCGATCGTGAATGCAGCCTCGCGCTGTGATTTAGGTATACACGTGTCTTCATAATCTAGTATAGCACCTCCGGCCAGTTCGAACAACCAAGCTAGACAGTGATAAGCTCTAAATTGCCACAGAGTGGCGGTCAATTACGTACTACATCCAAGAGGCGTATCCGCGAATTGCATAACTGTGTCATTGATAATATCATCAGGAAGCGAAGAAATCAGCGCAGAGCGAATGAACCATTGTCTCCCTGCTATATGGAAATAAGCTAATCAGCTACAGGACCGGCATGAATATTAGAGAGGAGTAAACCTTTGCCTCGTAACACTTGAGCGACGCTGTCCTGCTGATGCAAGAAGCTCTTCTCGTCGACCTCGTTCAACAAACATCTCTCTCCGTCCCATGATGAAATTGCCACAAGATATTCTTGTCCCTTTTCCCGGGGTCCAATGTAGCACATCTGCACCACCACCAAAGAGTCTTTACCAGCAGGACCGGCTGTCAGGAGTACGTTGGCATAAAGCTCCCGCGGAGCGCCCTTAACACAATCGCGGAAATGCTTGATAAGAGATGGTGCCGTGGCTTTATTGAATCGACTAATAAAACATGGTTAGTGCTCAAACTTTGGAGCATATACAGAGCTGAACGTACTAAATCAAGTTACCCGCAAATACAACAGGGACAGGGAAAGCTTTAGCCTTGTAACGAGTGGCTATTCCTAGTGCAGAACCTGCACCTCGCAGTGCCCACCAAAGGTCTAGCAGTCCGCTCAACAATCTTGATCAATGTCACAGATAGTGATGAAGAAATACCTGAATGATCGTTTTCATTGACGATGACGATCCGTCCGTCAGCTAGGACCATCTCAACCTCGACCAAGTTATCCACGCTGAGGCCATGCAGACGGCTCAAAAAACCGAATCCACCAAGGAGCATAATAGAAGACCCAGCAGGATGCGCCGCACTAGTGGTTGGACCTGGGTTAAATACGTTGTTGTGGAAGTAGGGACCATGAGAGCTCACAACGGTACATGGTATGGAATACCTGAACCACCGTTCAAGGGTTCGATCGGGTTCTTCGCCGTGTATATATCAATCTCTTTTTGGTGCATGCCAGCCCCGAAGGTCACGTAAACGTGAGGGTACGGCGGGTCGATATGAGAGAACATATTCATCTGGGCGAAAACGTCAGACGAGTCTGTAAGGAGAGGGTTTGGATTGGCGCTGCCCCATATGTTGAGTAGGGCATGTGGGTTGCAGAACGACTGTACTGTGCTTGGAGGTGGGACAGGTGGGAAATTAGTGGGAGCGTCCAAGTATCCAAAGGGATCCGCATTAAACCTAGCCGTTGAAGAAGAATAAGGCTTAGGTTTGGGTGGACCCTCGGAGGCTACTTCGCGAACAAAAGGCCCAGGAGATGATGGAGCCGATGTGACTATAGTCGAAGGCGGAGATATTGCGTCCGTGGGCCTAGACGGGCTAGAAGAGTGTGCTGAGAGAAGTGTCGCCTTGTCTCCTGAAGCTACAGAAGTCGGTGGGGTAGGGACAGACGGTGAAGGATCCAAGCGCCTCTTAACATTAGGCGGCGGGCCGGCGTCTGACGATGGCGAAAGCTCGGGACCACGTAACAATGCTGCAACAGACTTCGAGGTGGCATCATAGCGTGTTAGGTTAGCATCTTCCTCGCGGCGGCGTTTTCCAGTACCACTAGCATAATTCTCGACGGACTTCTTGCCTTTACTATTCGCAGCGGCAATATCCTTCAGGCTCGTGAATGACCCATCTTCCTGGGGCGTTTCAATGTCAACTTCGACAAGTTTACTGAGATCGAGAATGATATCTCCACCAATAGCCCAGCCGCCAGTGCCATACCCCCCAGCCCTGACGGAGAGTGAGAGGGAGTATTTGTTGCAGAAGAGCACGACCCTGGATCGATATGCCAATATTAGTACTGTCACCCAATTTGGGCATTGTGTGATCATTGGCAGCGGGACACGCACTTGCTGACATCCTCGGCGTCGAGTGGACAGACGACGGCCTTGGCTGTGGTAATTACATTTCCATTGAAGACAGTCGAATAGTCCGAGAAGCTATACAGTACATTGTAAGTGGTGCAAGTGGTGTGCTGTGTTTGGCAAATATAAGTGACATACTTGGAGTCGCCTCTGAGGTAAACGGGACCTCTGCAGGCTACGCCCAGCTCCTGATGGAGCTCATCGCTAAGGGGAGTGATGATAGTATCGAGAGGGAGTGCAAAAACCATCGAGATGGGGGCTTGTACAACGATTGCATGGGCATATATAAGTAGGCCCAGGTGTGTGTAAACTCTATTGGATCCGACTTCTCGTATTGGTCCAGATCTTTTGCGCTCCAAAGGCTATGATGCTTACGTTCCGTTGATTGTCTTCACCTGCAACGTCGTCACAAGGAGTGTTGAAACGCGGAGAGATATTCCAGAAACTCTTCTCTCCAATCACCTCTCGTCAATGTAGCTCGAACGCTCTAAGGTACATTCTTCTGACATACAGGAAGAACCGTATTCCTGTCCTTTGTCGCTACTTCCGACCTGTCAATTTCCGCTTCACTATACCCTTTCTCCCAACGTAAATTGGCGACGTTCCCGGCGAATAGTCCCTTGCATCCTGGCCAGATGCCGATCTCGTGGGATATACCTGCCGTGATTCTTAATCTTGGAGAGTACAGCCCAGTCCTTTCGGAAAACGGGGGACAAAGTATTTCTACATGCTCCGAGTTAGCATTAAACAACCAACGCAGAACCGACAACATGAATGGGTTCCACCTGACCCCAGTGCTTGTTTCGATGCCTCCATTGAATCACAGATATGGCGGCGGTCGAGGCAGATCCCGCGTTTATTTCAAGGTTTGTCTGAGCCGCCTTGCAGTAGTGAAGTGAGAGTCTACGGTTCATTTCCGCCAGTGGTAGGGAACGGCGATGATTGAGCCGGTGTCGTATTTCTTGATCATGACGAAGAAACCGATGAACGTGGGCTAGTAAAAAAGAACTAAAGCGGCAATGGGCATCGCACCTAGCCTATGGCTCCATGAAGGAAGAAGCTTTTGTGCCTTTCCATAATCCCTCGAGGCTTAGGGGAGGATTCCACGTTGACAACAGAATCGCTACCTGGTGAGTGTTGGACCCGAGAACTTTATTGTAATTGTGCAGTTAATTATCTCCGTGGAACAGCTGAGGATAGCTGTGCCACATGACAACAATTTCAGTCCAAGGATATGGTTCGTACATGCTTTGGGAATTGGGGGCCTTCATGCCGAGAACGGGAGCGTGAAGTCAGGGAGGTCCAGAAATCGATTATCCCTCAAGCGGAAAGATTCCCAGCATCAAGATATGACTACGTACATGATACTTCTAGGAATTGATTCTGAAAACTAATATGCCGGTGTCCGTAGAGGTCGCAGATGCGAACGTCCACTGTTTTCTGGAGATCGGACGCCGGCGGGCTATGTAACACCCGCCCGTTGTCCACCTCATACAAACGTTGCAGAAACCATGTCACTGATAACATAATGATTTTGAATTGTTGAACGCCGCCCTACGAAGGAACCGCTGAAGCATATCAAGTATAACAGACCTGACTTGGAGCCTTGGATTGGACTTCCATGTTACGCTCCCCACTCCGCCAGTTATCAAGCCCCTCTCCATCCTTGTTCCTAGTAATATTAATAGCTAGTAGCTCAAAGTTCTCGTCGAATAATAATCTATCCACTCCACCCAGATTATTTCTCCTTTCTATTGCCTTGTTTCGTCTCTTCTGGTCTGCCATCACCATAATTCGGAACTTCTGGCTTCGCATTGCATCTTACTCCGCTCGCAATACCACATATAAGAAAAGTCGCATGTCCTTCATAATACGGAAGGACTGGGGACATCCAGACTCTACGCTACATAATCCTCCCAAGAATTCTCAGTTTCAACTTTGGCTCCAACTATAGTCTTGAAACCTCTTTTCATTTCTGTGTCCCCTTTTGATTTGCCGACATCAGTGCGCACGTATTTTAACGCTGTCTTGACTGTTTCTCTGGGCTCCATCGACGCTCCGGACACTTGGTTCTTGAAGTCCGAGAGTTTGGCGGACACAATCGCACTCGCAGTTTGCTGACCTGTACCAACTGTTACTGCTGCTTAATCTATTGGATTGAATGAACGAATCCATTGTCACTTCGAAGTTATCCGTTGTGCCAAGTCGTTTCGAGCGTGTAATCGACCTGTAGTTCTGACTCAATCGGCACGCGAGCTTAAGCGAAGGCAATTTCTGAGGGACTCCGTGCTTCAATCACAAGATCTGCCATCGATGGAGTAAAGCTCCGGTCCTTGGGGGTTGCTTCCAGATCGTAAGAGCTGATAGGAGCCTCAAGAAGATAATAGAGCTTTCCGGGGGGTAGTCCCGGATGGGCTGCATCATCTTCGGGTGCCGCCTCAAGAGTTGTTACCTTACTTGCACCGATTCCATCACTTGACGATTTCGGCATTTCCCAGCTTGGAAGCGCTTGTGGAATAAACAGGCTCGGATCACGGATGATTCTGGCTCCCGATAAACTAATCTCCACTTCGCCTCCGCCGAGTATTCTGGGATCCCTAATTACACAGCATTAAAGTTGCATCTCTAATAGTAATACCCCATGAGCAGGCCAGATATGTCAAGTGAACGCTTGAGACGTCGAAAAATATCTGGCCCGAGAGAGGTAAGGCTGTACAACACTAGGTTCAGTGTATCTCGTGCTTTCTAATCATGGTGAATGAGGTTGAGGCTGTTAGATGTTGTCGGCTTCCGGCATGGACCGGTTTCCGTGGAAGACCCATCTGTGTTTTATCTCTTCCAGACGGGCAAGGAGATGGATGAAGACGAGGTATGGCAACCCCAGTCCCAGGTGTGACAAATTGTGTGTATTTCTCGAAATTAGATGCACTTCTCATATACCTATGTGAGGATGGAACTGTCCCATGACCACTGTGGTGGAAGGCGGTGTCTATATTTCTACGAAAGGGCTTTCGGCTGTTGCAACATATAAGAACAATGACAGTCTCCTCACTGAAAGTCCTAGATAGGATGTGTGATGAGTCCATCAAGTGACGATTATCAGAGGCCATTCACCTACAACGCTCTGACTTGCGATAATTTTGGTAGGGGTAGCATACAACCACAGCGTTAATCGTTGACGGACTCGCCCGCTGACCGAGAGCTACCCCCAGTAGCAGCGTTTCCGCTGATCGTCATCTTCGCAACCCGCCCATCAGCATCCTCAATCTCAACTTGAATATCCTTCTCCGCCACATTGTCTACTGATTCTTCTTCTGCACCGCCTTCGACAGGTTCTCCTTGTTCGGGGTCCAACTTCATCATTTCTACAAGCCACTTTGCACCTTCATTCCACCCAGCCAATTCCGCTTCTGCGAGCGGTGATCTGCCTACTGAATTCTTAATGTCGATAAGATCAACACCGGGACCGCTCGGGGATTGGACCAGCTTTTGCGCGATAGGTAGATGCGAGTTGAGCGCGGCCCAGTGTAGTGGCGTGGATCCCGAGTTGTTTTGCGCAGAGAGGAGCGATGGAGGAACAATGAGCAGTAGATAGTCAAGGACGTCTACGGAGCATCTTGCACAAATCAGTTTGAGCTGGAGACGTGCATCACAAATATTCTTCATGGAGGCTGGACTCACCTTCGTGTCCATTCCCAGCAGCCATATGCAAGACAGTGTTACCATTATCATCTCGGACCTCGGCTACTGCATCCTGTCCGAATTGTTTTACGAATTGCTGAATATCTTCGAGATCGCCGTATCTGCATGATAGCAATAACTCGTCCTTGTCATCCCCTGTAGGCGAGACCATTTTTTTTCGTTTTTGTGACGAGTGATGGAAAGCCAAAAGCAGCGAAATTGTTTCCGCTGGGACCTGGAGCAATTTCACATGGCCTGCTGGTGTCATTTGATCTCTTGATCGGTTAGGCCAAGTCCGGCCAACCACGGCCAATCGACGCTTACCGCAGACGTTCCTACACCTGTTGAACTGTTACACTCTTGGCTTCGCATGACTGATACAAGTTGATACAGCTCCCGTGATTCATGTCTGTTCTCAAGGTGACCTATCCGGCCCCTGCCATCGATATCCTTGTGAAAATTGCAGATAAACCAGAATACTTTCGCGAATACCCTTCCTTGGCGGTCCTAGTCTAATCAGGGCACAATTTCTCTGATAGTGCGCTAACGCTCGGACTGCACCGAGCTGACTGAGCGGCGTATCATGCGATTATACCCGAACATATCTCAGGGTCGCGCCCAAATCTATCGTTGATCCACCATCAATCTGTGGAGATCTGAAGTGCATTCAAATGATTCAATCTTGACAGCACCCATGTGGAACCGTTAAGTATATATTTGGTCCTCTGGGCTGGTGCTGCATTCTATCCACCTGTGTGCTTAATTGGGCACAACCGAAACACCCTCGTTGCCGAAAAAGAAAACATCCCCTGCCTTCCATTTCTCGCGGGTTCGAGCTTGCTCCCTTCCTATTCCTATTCCCTCTTCATCCTTCGGCGTCGTTTGGTCCGCTGCCCACCATGTCGCACACATCCCCTGCGACGTACCTGGTATGGTCGATCATCTCCTCTCTGGTGACTTGCGTTGTTTCTGGGTCCTTCAGACTTTGTCGTCTCATAATATGATTGTAGCTGGGAGCGTTTCTTCTTTTCCATCTCTGGTCCTTTGACCATTTCAAATGCCTGAAGTATGTGTTGACTTCGCTTGGATCCTTGCGGTTGAGACTTGACGGTTTGGTCTGAGCAGGTGGAATAGCGGGCCATATTCTGGGGCGTTCAAGCGGATCATGACAGTGAGTCCGCACATACTCAAGTTTGAAGAGCGATGAAGTTCAAACCATCTACGACCCTAGTATTCCTATCTATTGAGTATACCGCTAATAATGACATATTCGATCGGGAACGCGGTCATCAAGTATCGCGAGGGGTTCATGCAGGTCCCTTTCCACGGAAGTGCGTATTCTCAGTTAACTCTGTTTTCTTCGGCTCACGGGTGACGCAGTTGTCCCAAAACCATATACATTCTGGGAACCTACTGCACGACGCTTCATCTTTCCCCTTACTCTCTGCTTCTCCTTTGCGTGGGGTCTGGAAATGTGCGTAACCTCACCATGCTTTACGTCGCGGTGAATTTTCAAATCTGACGTGATGCTGCCACACAGGGTTACTCACTTGGAAGGTGAACCCGAATTTTGTTCTATATCGTACCCGAGCATCTGATCGCTAACAACAACGTTCATCATGCATATCGCATTGGTGACATTATCTGATCAGAACTATGCTTTTGGTTGTATCTCGTGAACTCAACGTCACAAAACCAAGATTGGTTTAGGACCCTGTACTTCAAGACCTGGGCTATTGGGTCGATTGTGGCCGTGATTTACATGCCTTTGGTCACCATCCTTACTCGAGCAGATCCTTTGAAGGTGTGTGTTTATGTTGTCCTTTCATCAACAAGTTGCAGCTCACGGATGCTTGTGGCCAGAATGAGGCATACACATTTTTGGCAGGGAGCCTTGGCAGCTTGTCTTTGACACTCTGGTTCTTACCCATCCTGTAAGCTCTCTCGCAATCTATAAGGGCTCTTTGACTAATCGGTATCATTTGGAGATATATGTTCCCTACCTTCTTAAAAAATCTGGTAAATGTTTTCACTACTACCTTTGCGTTTTGATCACTGATGGAGTCATCCAGAGATCCGAGGGAGTTGACATTGGAACTATTGTTCGATTGACCAAATTTGAAGAGCTGAACGTAAGCTGTTTTCCCGGAACCAAATATCCAGCGAGCTCAGCTGAGATTTATTTTAGAGGATCCGTGTGCTGTTTCGTTTCTTGTTCTGTGTGCCTCTTCTCGTTCTTGGAATCGATGGGACTCGTCCACATCATCATATCAACGAAAGCATGCTGTGGACAGGTGCGATTCACGGCATTTATGGCAATATTGTCGACTTGCATCGATGGCTAATTTGAAAAAAAAAAAAACCTAGACCTCCTCGCAATTGGGGCTTCCTTCGGCGTTGCAGTCTCCTCTGGCATCACGCTCGTCGTAAGTTCGGTTGTAGATCTATCCCTACCCTAATTCACAAATCAAAATTAGATTTTTTTCCCTCGCTCAATTGAAGGTGAAATTGCCGCAAAGGACGTCGAAAGAGAGCGTAAGAGGTCTCGTACAGGCCACTCCACTTTCGGCCACTCAGCCACCCACCTTGACTCACGGGGCCCGAGTCGCGCGAATACCTATATGTCCGAAACATACAACTCTGCTTATGGCCATGATCGTGATAATAAGCAATACATCAACGGTGGCCACAGCGCATACTATCTCCCTTCGTCGCCATCCAAAGGGAACTTCCAACTGAGCATTCACGACAGTCCACTATCTGATGCCAGCTCACACCCGGGACATGAAGGTACCAAGTCGATGGGCAAGTACTGGGGGGACGAAGAGAGGGACGTTGCTGCACCGCTACCCCCTATCAGGCCAAATCGGAGACGCGGGGCGGATGTTGAGCTCGGTGGATTCGAGGCGCTCACAGAGACGAATCTGTCAGTTCATAATCTACGGATGTCGAATGTGAACCCGTTAGTGCATGGTTTTACTTCGCCCATCAGTATGTATCTCTTTCTCTGAATCTGGCGGATGATTGTACTAACGCTTCTCCAGATCTCGGATATGGTGTTGGCCAAGAAGTGCGCACTACGCCAAAATATACTTTCAAGAAATAGTGGACTTGTATCACCATTGTCGGCAGTTGGCTTATCCTTTCGTCCTTCCGAGTTGGCTTGATGCTTCCTGTTTATTCTTATATAATCGCACCACACTCGTTTGATACCTCTCTGTCTCGTTGGCAACATATCTGTACATTACACATGATCCATGACGATTCAAAACAAAGAAGCTGAGTGAAAATCTGTGGCTTTGGCCCTGACTGATGCTACCACGCGGAGACCCCTGGGAATTGATCTGTCTGTCCTGTATCCCCGCAGTCATCACTTTCCTTCGGTCGTGTCCGATCGCGCAATTGAGTCTTAGATATCATGGGTATCTGGTTCACACAACTCTGCGAGATCATTCTTGTTCCATAACATTCAGGCCTTCGAGAAGCTTTATTAATCACAAGGTTGTTATTTTTGCAACAAATGTGAGTGTTCGCAGACTAAACAGATCCGAGGATTTGGAGCGTTGGGAGGCTCAAGCTGGTTCCAAAGTGCTCCCCTCAAGCTGTTGGTGATACTGATTAAGAGATCGGTTGACTATCCAACGGCACATCATGGGTGATTCTCAAGCACGCACGGTTCGGCGTGCGTGGCGACTTGAGCGTAGTTAGAACAAAGTTCAAAATCAATCACCCGCCGGACCGCTACATTTCCGCTGCTTTTCCTGGGTATCGAATGACTAGACCACCTGGTCGCCTCTACGCTTTCTCTGACTTTGCTGGGATACAATGGACGGAAAAACCTCAAGGACGTATAAAACGATCTCCTGCTCCCCCTGAAAGATTCAGCCCAAGGCGTCGCTCGTCATTCCTGAAACCCAAAGCTCGTAACCGATCACGTGGTACTAGACGGTTCAAGCACGATGTCTTCTATGTGGCCCCGCATCACCGCCCAGATCCTGCTCGGCCTACTCTGGGCATCAATCACTCCCACTGGAGTAATCGCAGCAACTATCTCATCTACGCCGGCACAAACCTTTACTGGCATAGGAGGATCGGGCGCATGGTGGCCCAACGATCTTTGGCACTTCCCAGAAGCGACCCGACAGAATTTATCTTCGTTGCTGTTCTCGCCTAGTGGTTTAGGACTTTCGAGTTATCGATACAACATCGGTGCTGGTGGTGTGAATGTGTCAAACCCCACAAGAGCACCTGAGACGTTTTACATTAGCCCGGGTGTGTACAACTTTAGTGCCGATCCACAAGGAGTGTATTTTTTGAGAGAGGCTGTGAAGTGGGGTGTCCCCTCCATCACCGCATTTGCGAACAGTGCGCCGCCGAGGCTGACTTCTGGTGGTGCCAGTTGTAATGGACAGTTTGTCAGCGGTGAGTGACCGATTGCTTATTTGGTGACATGTTTGATAATGATCTTCATTGTACGTGTACAGGAAATGGGAATGCCTTTGGGACATTCTTGGCTGATGTCGTAGCCCACTTCCGCTCGGAAGGGGTCAACATCCAGTTCATCTCTCCGATAAATGAGCCTGATAGCAACTTCGGCCCCTCGCCTTGCGGACAAGAGGGCATGCAGGTCTTGCCGAGCCAGTGAGTGACATCGACGGTCTTCACTCGTGCACGATTAATCGTTTTGGATAGACGTGCCGAGGTCGTCAATGGCTTATGGAACGCACTCTCTGCAAAAGGCTTGGCTTCTACTATTGGCATCCTCGCGGACGAGTCGTCTTCTCTCGGCAATGCTGCCAATGAGTATTCGGCTTGGTTGCCTCAAGTGATCGACAAGGTCGCGGCGCTGGTTCACCATACCTATGACTTTCCTAGCGATGCGAGTTATACCAATTATATCAGCAACACCAACAGGCAGTTCCCTGGAAAGCCAACTTGGATGTCGGTATGTATCTCGGGTGCATACACCCGATTCTTCGCCTGATGGTGGTTAGGAAATCTGTTGTTCTCTCGGAAATGCCGATGGAACAGGGAAAGGATGGTCTGGAGGGTATGATCCCTCGTACGTCATGATTGAGCTTTGGACTACGGGAGGTCTGATGGACCCGCAGAATCAAGAATGCTTTGATGTTCTCAAGCCTTGTGTTCCAAACTCTCGTCCTAGCTAATGAGCCTCACTATGATGTGAGTTATGATTGCGCGGCATAAAGCACTCAAGGCTGATCAAACCCTTAGTTTTGGACGCTAGTTTCGAACCGTTGGTTCTTCTTTACGAACGGCTGCAACTCGAAGGCCTGACAAAAGTTCGGTTCAGAATTGGGATGTTCTCCACTAAATAATCCATCGTGCGCGACTACCGCCAATTCGAATGGCTGGAATGTGAGTATACGCCAGGCTATGCTGTTCTCTTTTAACCCCAATGATCCAGGACGGCGTGATCTATTACGACGGAAACTACGCTAAGAATGGCAACTTCCAGCTTTGTGGGTTTCTCCATAATTGAAGCATTGGATGGATTTTCACCAGCTTTCAGATGTCAAGAAACAGTTCTGGACATACAAACACTTTGGCAACTTTGTCAAACGTGAGTCCGCCATTGGACTCCTTACTTACACTAATTTCTTTATCCTAGCTGGCTCTCAAAGACGGGAGATCACAGGTTCAGACGCGACAAAGTTTATGATGGCCGTAACTGATTCATCCAACTTCTACATCCTCGCCATGAATCCTACTACCTCGGACTCTACATTGACGCTTACTTTCCCAGAGAATGTCTGTGCCACAGAAGCTCACCGCACTTCGGCCACTGAGGATTTTGCTACCATTGCCGCTGCTACTAAGAGTGGAAGTAATTGGTCGCTGCCGCTGCGGGCGACCAGTCTGAATACGTACATCTTTGCTAGAAGGGCTTGCTGATCATTAGTGGATAGTGGATTATCGTTGATTGATGACTGATGTGAGAATATCATATGACGTTGAATCAGAGTTGTAGACCTGGAAGGTATATAAAGGGGAGTAGATCGTTGGATGCGCCATTTTGGTGTAGATGAGCAAGAATAAGAATAACGTGCATGTGCAACCCGTTTTCAGTGAGTTTTCAGTGAGAACTGAATGGAAACTGAATTGCTCCACATCCATAATCTCGCTGAAAACAAGGTTGCACATACACTCTAATGAGACCATTGATTTTATAGGGTTGACCTTGGGAAGTCATCAATCGCTGGGGAAATGTGATAAACTATTGCCACAGTGGGGAGACTGGGGCTTTGAAGCGATCATAATGAGTGTGGGAACCAGGGTTACGGAAACTTACCACTGTTCCACTATGTTCTCTCTTCGATTCTCCATCATCGCCCCCTCCACTCGGCTTTCCGCGACTTCCACGTACACGAGCTAGTCTGACAGCAGATGTGGTGCGTCTACCCCAGTCCTAACCTGGACGTCCCCGCAGTGACGCAACTTTGGAAATTTGTGCCAGTAAGCACATCCTGAACGCCCAGGTCTCCATTCGCGCACCATGCTGCAAGCAATGGTATGACTGTGCTGAATGTCATGCAGAATCCCAAACACACCCGTTGGCGAAGACTACGGAGATGACGTTTATCTGCAAGAAGTGTAAGAAGGCGTTTAGGAAGGATATGACGGCGTATGAAGAGAGTGATGAATACTGTCCGCATTGCGATAATCATTATGTGCGTCCTTTTTCATTTAATTTGCCGCTATAAATATAATCTCTGGTTGACACGTCGTTGTTGTTCTTAGGTGATCGAGGCCAAGACGCCCCAGCCTATCGTGGGCGTGGAGGGGGAGGACGCGAGAGTGGATAACAGGTGTGTTGTTGTGGTTGTGTTGCATTCGGAGGACTGCTGTTGATGCGCTTGTGCTTACGTAGGATGCTCAAAGACGATCGAATGAAGCAGAAGGAGAATCGGTCATTGTTCACGATAGATGTGGATGACCTGACTGACAGGTTAGGATGATCCTCGAAAACTATCATTAGGACTCCTATATCGTGCTAAAGACTAATCATTAAAACGCTGCATGGATCTGGCCTACAATCATTCTCACTTCTATGCACTTGTGCCAACTTGTAACTGCGTGAAAGAATTGGCCAGAAAGTGAATATGATGGAACTCGCCGTAATGGCATCAGGTCGCATGGCTTCGCAAGACATCAGAAACGCCTTACGCGAATAGTTCCCCGCAACACACGCCGAATAGGTTTCAAAGAAGTAGACGGTGTCTTCAGTCCCGATCGGTAAATGTTGGATAAATCTGGTATCTTTCTAGTTGGACCCAAGGCGGTGGGGGGATGCGGCTTTGTGGCTGAGGGTAGCGTCAAACCATGCAATCGTGTCTGTGCGGGTGGAGAAGGGATTGGGTCCGTCTTGATTGAATTACGGCGAAAAACTTTGAAACCGAAGGCTTGCCGGCGTGATTGAGTAGACCGAGAGGGTCGAGTTGAGAAGGGGAGGATCCGAAATTGCGTTATCCGTTCTCAAAGAGCCTATGCCACCCAGTCAATTTGGGATAAGCGTCCAAAGGAGTTGCTCTGTCGAAGTAATGATCCGTAGTAGTCCAGTTGCGACCGGACCTGGTGAAGATGGCTTGGAACGAGAACTGAGTATTTTAGGGAGGTCGTCGATGGCCTTTAGTGGAATGCTGAATTGAATTTGTCGAGACTTCACGTTCATAGGCTTATTATTGCCACACAGTAATAAACACATCCTTCTTAGCTCAGTTGGTAGAGCGCGTCACTAGTAATGACGAGGTCAGTCGTTCGAGTCGGCTAGAAGGAATTTTTTCACAGGGTATCTAAGCTTTCGGTAAGCAATATCGTGACATGCCGGAAGCGATCTGCAGTTCCGCAACAATTTATATCCGTTTCCGTTTGAATTTAGTTAGGATGGAATGTTAACCGCATCAGACGTGTTTCATGTAGAGACGCATCTTCAGCTTGAACCCCTCAGATGGGGATGACAGCAGGAGCACTTCCCAAGGGTTATCTCCTTAGCTTTGCCGTGCGGCTACTTGAGCAGCCACATACTGTTACCGATGAGCTTGCCGAGGGTATTCTGAGACTGATAGGATTACTATAGGATTACTCCGCAGTGCACAGGACACACCATCTATAGCACTGAGGCATATCACCGAGGGGATCAAGGGTGGCCACATTGTAACAAGCTTGTGTCCGTCTCAAGATGCAGCCTTTGGGGCAACAGAATGGATTGCTCCGTTGAGCTATCAACGTCTCTGCAAGGCCAGGCTGCTATGTAGGCGCCATGCGAAAACGATATCTCGGACGTTTGCTGTATAAGGCACTGTGGAGGTGTGGGCCGTCTATCTGCCCTTAAAGAATCAACTGCGTAACTGGATGACTTCATTCTGTATTGCTATTCCCCGACGATTGTTGCAGACTCTCAGGCTAAAATCTGTAAAGCCAAGCTCAGCAGCCGTTAAATTCCCATGGGGAAGGATATGTTGCGGAGCATTGAAGTCTGGTTCAAGCAGAGCAGAAGATATTTGAGGGATAAGGCCTAAAAGCCTAAAGACTCTACTACGTAACAATATCTCACAACTGACCAGGTATGTGAGTGATCGATCCGAGCGGTGATGTCATTTTGACGCGTCCATTGGCGTGACCGCGTTGCATATCACGCGTCTGTACTCAACTCCTCCCACTTGGGTGTTTGACCATGGCTGCCGTGGAGGCCCCGTACTACTCCCTGCGCCCAATAGAACCCTCTCATTGGACGGCCGCTCAGGAAAAATCCATTTCTCTTGACTATCCTTTCAACTTGCAACAGGAATCCCCTGAACAATTCGTCACGCGTACTTACCTTCGATTCCTTTGGTTGCCTCAGGTACCTATATACCCTCTGAAAAGGCCTTATATGCGTCTGACACGTTTCGTAGTCTATTATGCCGCTTAACCTATTTGTGCCATCCCTACGCCGCGTGGCCGGGCTACCGTCCTCAAGCCAAACCCCACATTCCCTGCATTCTCTGTTGGATCCCCTGCTTCAAACAACCCGCACTATTTCGAACAAGTACCATGTGGAACTAACGCAGATCCTTCAGGACGGGGGAGGTGCTGGAGAAATGGAGGAGACCATGATGTGGTACGCCCTACATCATGAAAGGACCTACGACAATAAGCAGCCTAAGGATGAGCCTTGGATGGATGAAAGGTGGAGGCAAGAGTGGCTGGAACGCTTAGAGAGGCGCGAGTAGGCCTGCCCTTGCGCATCGATATAGGCGCATTTATTGACCTTTTGGCAGGATTCAGATCCAAATTCTCCTATACATGACCAAATTGTCTCTTCCTGGACCGGCTCCTGTTGTCGCGCAGCCCAAGAAACGGAAGCGTTCCCGAAAAGAGGCTGATCCACCGCCGCCCACGCCTGAAGAACGTCTGGAGGACTTCATGGACAAGTTGTCTGTACTGCAGTTGACGGGGCACTTGGAGGCGGGTGGGCCGAGACTCAACTACAACGAGAAGGACTGGGCACAGATATTCTGTGAGGACATTGTCGAACTAACGTGAGTTGCTTACATTTTTGTACGTGATTGCTACTCATCGACATCAGATTCAAAACCCAGCTACCAGAGTTATGTTCACTCCTGAGATCAAAAGTCTTTCCAGACTCGCCCTTCTCCGATACCGACACCGTAACTGCGTCACGTTCTCCTTCTCCCGAACCGCTAGATCCCCAACCTGACAGCAGAAGACCTTCACCGGGTCCTTCGACGTCTTTCCCTCCGTCGAAATCTGACTCTCGTTCCCTCACCCGCGCACGTTCACGGTCACTTTCCGTCTCTCTAGCTCAAGAGAGAGAAGAGCGCGAACGCTCGGCTAGCATTGGACCCGGCAAGAAACGTCTTTTAAATCGCGAAGTCAGCATGTCGCGGGCATTTAAGCCCAGACCCAAGGTTGTTTCAAAAACTGTTGAACCCGCTCCAGACCCTCAGGCCAAAACCAACGGCAAGCTCAAGCTTGAAAAAACCGAAGTCATACTCGTCGAAGATACCCCTCAAAAACCTCGCGTCGCGAGTAGAAAGGGGTCTCAGTCCCAATTTGACGTTGGTCCTTCGTCCACCAACCTCTTTGGCGTACGGCACAGTACCCAGAACCTATTTGGCAACTGTACTAATGAAGCCGATGATGATGATGATGCGTGGATGTTGGATAGTTCACCTGATGTATTGCTTCTGCATCCTGGACGGAAGTTGGGTGGTTCGGATGATGAGTATGAGGCGGTTACGTTCCACACTCCAAGTAAAAGGCCACGTCGGCGCGAGTGATAGGCGGTAAAGGTTAGTATTTGTACGTTAATGTAATCGTATCTCATCCCAACATATCAATCTAACGTAGGGATTAAAAAGCGTTTGCCCGAGGGATTCCAACAAGGGTATGGTGGAACCATTCCTTGACGGTGGAGGGCCTGGCAATTGCATGGCCGCACACTTCGAAATTAGCAGGATCACAGTTGATTTAAGACTCGGAATACTTTGACTGGGTATGCACTACGTTATAAGATTTTTTTAGTTCGTAGATGCTGCTTCGCTGCCTTAGTAGGCTTTAGGTGCTCTGTAGTCTCTACTGTGAGTGTATGTACTACCCATCGTCGCGTTTAGGGGGAGCTTTACAGCTGGAGAGGTAGAACCGTGCGTTATCGAGGCGGCGTGTGCTTCTCTATCCACTGGGACCCAAATATTGTACATTGATTGGCAATCTATTTGGTTTTCCTTGAGATATGTGTAGCTTGTTCATGACAAGCGGTGCAAATTCTGCTTTAAACCCACACTACGGTAGATGGCATGGTTTACTTTGAGGCTTTTGAAATAAAGCTTCCGTCGAGTGAGGATGTGGGGTGATGAGGATGGAACCAAAGTATTCGAGTGGCCTACCTTCGTGAACATTTGGGGTCACAAGCATCGTTGGATTGAAATTCTAGGTGCCCTGGGCCGTGCAAGGCGAGAGTTGCGTGCGTACGCTTCGATCATTGCAAATCAAAGAACTTCGCATTGCCAGGGGTCACCGGTCACCGCCCACGGAGTACGGGAAACAACATAGTCATTTACTGATGACAGAAGATGACGGAAGAAACAATGACCAAGGAAAAAATGAGTCCCATAACATTCAGTAATTCCCCCTAGCCGGATTGAACGACTGACCTCATCATACCTGTGTAATACAAGTGATGCGCTCTACCACTGAGCTAAGAGGGACCTATTTTTAGATGTTAGGCTGTCTTTACTCGACGGTTTGCCTCAACTTACTGAGGTGTGCACGACTGCCCCTCTAGGGGGTAGTAGGCAAAAACTTTCAAGGTGTGCCGCGATAATATTCGCAACACAGTAGGTGAAGTGCCGAGCATGTTAGTCTTCATAACCTGCAACACAAACTTCAAACGTGAATCGCGCTTTTAATAAGTGCTCCTTACATTATTGGTATTCTTATGGCTGCCGAATTTCTATGCGTTTTCCTTTGGGTGCGATTTGCGAGCAGACTGTCGACTGCTTGGGTACTTTGTAAGTGTCTGGTGTCAAGGATCCGGCTCAGGTACGAACATTTGAGCAACACCGTTGATAGCCAGTCACCGGTGGCTATAAACCATCACACATGTTCCTATTTCCCCTTGGAAATGAACCCACCAGGCACCATAAATCGGGAGTAACGAGCCATAAGTTGGTGACGTTTATGCAGTCGAACCTGAAGGCGAAATATCCGGCTGGGGAAAGGTCTAATTTAATCGTGCAGAAATAAGTTTTTCCTGGTAAATCTCTTTGTGGTGCATCCTTGATCAAGAAATGCGCAGGTGTTAAAGTGCCCGGACCTTCACTGACACGGCTCGTGGGATTGGAGCTTGTGACGTACAAGCCATCTACAAAGACACTGTCAAAAGCCCTATCGTCAGGTCCTGAGATCCTTTCAGGAGGGCCAACCAACTTAGTTTCGTTTTCGCGGAGAGTGAGTCCACTATATCAGGTCGTGCTATTGTTACATTGTAGGTACGAGGGGCTAGCGACCAGATAATTTGGCTGCAGGGTAGCTGGTATTTGATCCTGTGACTATTCGCGCTCCAGCACTTATGGTTCACCTTGGTAGATTTCCTGTATCGACGACCAGTCCGCGTTCCGAAACACTCTCCATATCAGGGGCATATTATTACGTATCCCTAGCAATTAAGGCACAGGGAAAACGACGGGTCATTAAGTAGGAAGTACTGCCAGTTCTGCGGGCTACAATTGGGAGTTCACTGGTGGCGACCGACATCAGCAAATTGTCCAAAAGATGTTATTGACTTGGAGACCTTAAGAAACTCTGACATCATTGCATGCAAATTAGGTACTTAGGAAATGTTGGCTCTCAGAATGCCAAGCAAATAAATTCATATACCAAAAATACAAGATAGAAAACATCCCTGTGAGATACTGCCTAACTGGGCAAAAGCATGTTAGTGAGATTATCAGCATGTTACCATCATCTTTGGAAGAAAGACTTATTAAACTATCATCATCAGTACATGACCATCATAGACCCATCATTGTAAGCACCTTGCCATAATAACCCATCATCTTAAGCACCTTGCCATCATCTGTATATCTTTTTGATGATCTTACCATTGTTGAGGGACTGGAGTTAAATATTTTAAGAGGCAAGGTTGAGCACTAGTTCATAAACTGAGGAAGGACTCACAACAACTTAGAACTGACCTCTCCCTTCAATGAGCTGAGGCAGGTAATGGGCTATATGTTCTAATGACACAGGGCCCAGTAAGGCCCAATAGCTCAACTGGATAAATGTTATGTCTCTCTCAGAAGGTCCTGGGTTCAAGTCCTGATCTGGTCAATTCTAATATACCTCATAAACTCACTGGAGGGGTGTTGGGAGTAGAATCATGGATCCTCAGAAGAGTGGGAGGATGGGGCCCAAGCCCCAGTTCAGTAAGTAATTTTTGATGTTGTAACAACAGTAAGCCTGGTATACTTCTGACATGATGGGACTACCTGGTATACTTCCAGCATGATGGGACCACCTTGTATTCTCCTCCTGATATAGTAAGCTCATGCAACACTGGGTATGTATGCATTCAAATTTGACAGTGCCCATGACTTGTAGTGCTTGGACATGAATTGTAGTCCTTATCTAGACTTGTATAGCCTTGACAGGTCTGAGCACTTTATCTGATGGACATTCTTTCTATTGCATGCCATTGGTCTAGTTAAAATTTGCCTGTGGTGTGACATGGTCTTTGGGGTTACCTGAACTCCCCATCGACATTACTGGGGGGACTATACCTGCAGATGATATTTGTCCATTCCTTGAATCCCTCAAAAGGGCTTCCAGTTGTGCATTGATGGATACTGCATCCTACAGTGGTTGTGTCCTTCCAGACAGCCTGAGTGAAGTGTCCAGTTTGGGGTGAGAAACCCGGGAGGTTATCTATATGGATCACGCAGTCAGAGAAGTAGCAAGAAACAATTGACAATGGCTTCACAGTTGTAGTATCCTGGCACAATAGAAAACAAAGTTCAAGAGGCTGTCAGATGTGAAAAGGTAGATTGAGGTTAACATGCACAAGCCTCTCCCATCCAAGCCTCTACAGCATTTTCAACGCCATAGGCAGGGTCTGTACTAGCTGCCTTTACCTCAAGTCAGTAGGTCACTCTTCGACAATCCAAGAAAGGCAGGAACCAAGTTTTCTCTGAGACCAAGAACACTGAACAAGTCCTCTGCATTAGCATTGGTTCCACAGTTAAAGACTGAAAGTACCAACTGGCTATGTCCCCACCTACACTGCATAGCATACACAGCAGCGCCTGCGGCAATGTTACTATCATAAGCCAGTGGCCTGGCACCGTATTGAGCCCTGTTCAAGTTATGGGAGCTCAAAGCCTGGGCAGCAAATTGGTCTGGACTCAAACCCTCTGTTCAATGTCATGGAATGCCTGTGAGAGAACATAGAGGACTTGCCCTGTTTGACAGTTTCTGCAGTAGTGCTCATTGCTAGAATGAAAGAAACAAGAATAGATAAGAAGACAGCAGCATTCATCTCGCAAGGTCACAAAAGGCAAAGAATCGGATTCCTCTTGCTTTAGAGATGGTCATTTATACCATTCTCACATGGACCAGCCCTGGTCCACATTATGCAGATTACATCTTAGTTTGGTGCCCATGTATCAAGCATAAATACTTGATATAATGAGTTAGGGTGGAAGTTGGGTATCCATGCAAAGTTGGCTTGGGGAATATGCTCTGGTGGAGTATCTGCATCAGATAAAGTGCTCAGACCTGTCAAGGCTATACAAGTCTAGATAAGGACTACAATTCATGTCCAAGCACTACAAGTCATGGGCACTGTCAAATTTGAATGCATACATACCCAGTGTTGCATGAGCTTACTATATCAGGAGGAGAATACAAGGTGGTCCCATCATGCTGGAAGTATACCAGGTAGTCCCATCATGTCAGAAGTATACCAGGCTTACTGTTGTTACAACATCAAAAATTACTTACTGAACTGGGGCTTGGGCCCCATCCTCCCACTCTTCTGAGGATCCATGATTCTACTCCCAACACCCCTCCAGTGAGTTTATGAGGTATATTAGAATTGACCAGATCAGGACTTGAACCCAGGACCTTCTGAGAGAGACATAACATTTATCCAGTTGAGCTATTGGGCCTTACTGGGCCCTGTGTCATTAGAACATATAGCCCATTACCTACCTCAGCTCATTGAAGGGAGAGGTCAGTTCTAAGTTGTTGTGAGTCCTTCCTCAA
>JAEUWS010000131.1:0-117558 GCA_018524945.1 Podaxis sp. C-F-92630
CTGACGACGCACCAGCTCGAGATCCCGCATCATCTCCATATTCCTCTCCATCGTCGCCCGCATTGTTTCCGTTGCCTCCGTATTCTGATCCATCGCCTCCACTGTCCAGTCTGTCGAGCGCATGATGGTCCACTGCAGTGCTTGGTTCGACTCGATGCCCCACTCCAGAGTGGTATGCAGACAGTCGATCGCCTGCCAGTTCTGATTGTGTGATTCCCGCATCATCGCAAGCTCATCTGAAAACTGCTCAATCGTTGATCTGAGGTATTTCATCTCCCATGCATGCTGGCGGGATTGCGGAGATGAAGGAGACTATTGGACTCATTAGCTTTCACTATTCTCTGTATTGGACGCACTCACCAGGGACAGCTCCCACCCGGTCTCGGCCTCCTCGCGCTGAGGACTCCTAATAGGTATTGGAGCCGACTGAGAAAATGACGACGTGGTCCACGCGGCCACCAAAGAGCTTGACAGAGTCCGCACCATCGATGATGCAGGTGGTGTGAAGGTTGGATTCATCAACCCAACCAGATTCCTGAAACTGCTCCTTCCGGAGCTCAATGCCACGCCTGAAGTCACTCCTGATGCTACCGAAGACCCCCCGGTTTTCCTCTTAGGTGCAGGTGCAGCCGTTGACCTCGTACCTCCTGACAAATCGCACCCCACATGTCCCCGCTTGCACTCGTTACAGGCTGTACCAGGATACCCATGACACACCAGCCCCTTCTCTGAGCACCTCTTGCACGACACCAGTAAAATTCCTCCTCCACCCGCTGTGAACTCCTGAGCGACCACTGGTTAATCTGTATACTCAGAGCTGGTGTGCCTGGCCCCTCATTGTCTTCCTCATCCTCTGAACTCTCCACCCACTTACCCTTCAACTTCTTCTTCGTTGCCTCCCTCACAGCTGCCTGGCTGCCTTCCGACTCCTGGCAATGCTTGCTGGCATCTCCGCTTCTGCTCGCATCGACTTCCATGGCCACTGGAGACTCGTCTGGATACCCAAGCATTGCACACTGCTCCGGGGTGAGTTTGCTGAGGTCGAGAGTCACTTGGCTGGGCTGGGAAGGCATGAGAGTACGAGGGAAGGGATGGAACAAAAATTTTTTTCAATGAGTTCCTAACTGGTTACACGTTCTGATGACTCCGGATCACTTAGACTTCGTTTCTGAGTCAGCTGCACCAAGGCCTCAAGGGCTCGGCCTTAAGGGGGGAATACTGTCATAACCATCCACACGCTTCCGTGCTTACTTTCCCATGCTCACCCGATGTCCAAAAATCCAATATCCAATGTTCCGATTTTGCACAATCCTGATCCACTCGTTCCGTTGATGGATTCTGTCCGCCCTGTTGTCCAAACAGGCGGGTGTGCTCACTCAGTCGCTCACAACCACTGCAATGAGTGTTGTTCATCCGTTTTCCCTGTATTGTCTCGGATCCTTTACCTTAGTCTTGGTAACTTCGTTCTTACTTCTGTTCTGCATTTTATTACCTTCCGCTTAGTTTTCTTTCCGATCTGCCTCCATGCTTGTACCTCCCACCCATTTCCTAGCTCCTGTTGTATCCCCAAATGTTTTACCCATTTTGTACTCATATTGTTTTCCGGTTATTCTCCTGTCTTCCATACCAGTCCTCAATGTGTATTTAAGCATAGTAGCTTCCTGTATTTGCTTCCTCAGTCTGAATATCAACTTCGTTAACCTCCTCCCCCTCTACTCTGCTCGTCAGTCCTCTGGGTCATCTTCCGACCACTCCTGCTACCCATCCGCACTCAATCTCTCATTCCTCCCACCTCTGGGTTCTGCCTCTGTCCAAATCGGACCAACACAATACCGGAAGGGCACAGCACATAAGCTGAGGCCGAGGTCCGCTCCCTGATGCCCTAGGCGCCTGTCTGGAACATAACAAGATAACAACATACCATCTGGGAATAACCATCAACACATCCATGAATAACAATGCCCCAATGGATGAACTTGTGATGGCCATTGATATGCCACAAGGCATTTAGTCTAAACACCACATAAGATCTCCTTGCTTTCTGTGCCTTTTGTTGTTGATGTCACTACAAATAGAGATCAATTTGGTCAACTCTTTGCATTGATTGATAAACTCTGTGCCTTTGGATCTTGAGGCCATTATTCCTCAATGTTCCTATAAGGTATCAGATACCACTGTTTGGCTATTTCTTCTTGAACTCTTTCACATGTTCATCTAGCTCAACATCAGAGATTTGGCTGAACTTGGTGTTGATATGATGTTGTTTGAGAAAATATGAAAGTGTTCCATGATCCATATGGAGTGCTCATGCAAGTGCTGACTGAGACATGGAGATCTGGGGGTCTATTGATTGTTGAAGGAATTTTGGATTGATATCTTTTCAGGGATGACCTCATTTGCCTGTATGTTTGATTACAACTGGCTGTGGGATAGTCACATTCTGTGGAAGGCTATAGAGAAAAGCTTAATACTAAACCAAAGGTTCTAGTATATAAAGGATATGACATACACTTCATCTTCTCCAGTTTCTTCCATGAGCTGTTCAATATGTTCAATGAGGTTACTAAAATGTTGTCCACATTTTAATAACCAATCTTCAGGTATGCTTTCCTGCACTGCAGAAGTTGAGAGTTGGAATAGAAGTGGTAAAGCATCTTTATATATTGTATTAAGATGCTGAGAGAGTCAGGTATGGTTGAAGTTCTGGGAGGTAATAAGGTGGTAAGCATTCTCATATAAATTGTTGAGAATGTATACAGCATTAAAAACATTTGAAGACCAGGGGAGTGGATGTATAGGAAGTGCTGGCAAGTGAGAAGACATATGAGTAATGGGTAGGAAGAATATGAAGTGAGAACTCAGCAAAACTTGTTGCAATAGGCTTGGTTTTAACCCAGTTCATTTCTGATATATTTAGGCTGTATTGGTCACATTGCATTTGTGCTATGCTGAACTGCAATACACTGGATATATGCCATAGTCTGTGCATGTTTCAAATAATCATTCTGCTGTTCACTGCATCCACACTGCTTATATCAACTAACTAATATCCTAAGGTATACCATACACTGCTTAGTCACAGCTAAGTGCTAGGCAGTGTTAAGTAGTGATGCTAAGTGGCATAGCTTGATATTAGCATGATATCAAGATATGATATCAGGCATAGCAACTGTCAGAAATGTCACATTGCAGTATATATTGCTGTATAGCTGGCTGTGCTGGAGACAGAGACTAGGAGACAAGGCAGTATTATTCATAGATACAGCACTATTGCAGTGCTACTGAGAGTCCAGGCACTTAAATGCCTGGTACTCTCTATTCTCAAGTCCTCCAAGCTCACTAAACCATAGTGCTTACACTATTACCTCTTACTCCTCTATACTCCTTTGTCTCTAGCTTTGATTATTCTCAATGTCCCAAACACCTATACAAGGGACTACACCTGCATGGATTGAGCATCCATTATATTCCCAGCCTCCTCATCCAGTTGTTTTCTCTGTCAGTCATATCACTTATTTTCTCTAGTAATTATGCTAACTCAGAATAAACAAAGGTTGAACAAACCTTATTCACCTTTGACATCAATCGCATCCTTGCACACTCTGAGCCTCTCCAAGGCATCTTTGGAATAGTACCTTCTGAGAAGGTAGTATCTGAGGGTACCAAAGAGAATCCACTTGCTGTTCCAGGTGTCAGTGCTGAAGAGTTTGAAGGATTTTTACATTGGATGAATCATATGTAAGTTTCTTGAATTAATCTAAATTTGTAGTTATTAAATACTGACTAAAGGGAATGGACATCTCCAGACAATCTGTCTGAGGAGAAATTGGTGGCAATCCTCAAAATTACTAAGATTTGGATGATTCAAGAAGATATAAAGTTTACAGTTCATAATCTTCACAAGAAAAATCTTTCTCTGGCCTGATGGTTACAACTTGCACAACAATTCTCTATTCAATCATGGATTCAACTAGCTGTGGTTGAACTTCTTGATACTCCAATCCTCCTGCAAATGGAGGATAGAGACATTGCTCAAACTGGCTTACAATCATTTGCTATTTTAGTAAAGGCTAAAGAAAGCTTGGAGTGTCAACATAGGCTTTATGCATGGTATCCTCCAAAGTTACCAGAAGATACACCTCTAGCAGTCACATGCAATCCAACTATGCATCAACACTGTCAACAGATCTGGAAAGAGGCTGGGTTAAAGTACTTTCCACAACATCTCCTTCATTCTTCATCACCTCTCCCTTTGCATAGTATCCTTACCCATGCAATTCTCTTGGAGCTTCCTGGTATTAATAATGCCTGCAAAGAGCAATGGCTGATTATTTACACAATAGTGACTTTCTACTCTTTTTTTCCAAAGTTGTAGACAGGGTGGTTGATAGGATATTAAATGAATGTTGTGCTTATGATCTTGTTATTTGATAGTCAAATAGTATTTACTTGTCTACTGTAGTTAGAATAAAATATCTACTTTCTGTTCTTACTATGAGTTGTTCTATGAGTAGTATCAAGACTATCTAAAATATCACCTCCACCATATGTAGCCAAATATCTATCCTGACTTAGTCTTTGCTGCTTGAGTGGTAATTCACTATCTTCATCCTCTTCTAATAATAGCACTGATGATGAAGATGATGGTGAAGAGGGTGGAAGGTCAGGAATATCAGGAATATCAGATAGTCAGAGAGGTGGTGAAGAAGAATGAGCAGAAGAGGATGATGATGCTGATCTCCAAAGAATCTGAGTATGAAGATCAGTTAAGGCCTCAACTTTCCTTTGGACTGTTTGTGTTTCTTTCTTGGACATTGCAACCTTTGCACCTGTGCTATGTTCAACACCACACCCCTTCCTCAAACATGACTGGATTTCATGTGTTCCAATATTCAGTGGTAAGGTTGGATCACCTTGGACAACTGCAGTTCTAATTGGAGATTAGCTTTAGAACCTCTGAGTGAGATAAAGTAACTTACAGTTTGTTGCCATGGGTATCCTTGATAGTGCAGGCATGACCAGCATATTCTAAAGGTCCAATTGCTACACCTGCTGTCTTGGTAACAATGTACTCAAACATCTTTTTGTTCCGGTCTTCTCCAACAATTGGAATAAGAGAAGCAGGAGCCTTCTTAAATGTTCTAAATTAACTATCAGCATAGAACAATGAAAATATACACCAAATAACTCACTGTGGTGCTTGGACATTTGGGGGAAATAATGGTGTAACTGACCAGATATGCTTTGAACCCTTGACCATACCCTTGGCTGTATGTGTATCAAGGAATTTCCATATCTTCCGGGGAGTATCATCAATGAGCTTCATATATGCACTAGAGTTCAGATATGTAGCATCATCAATGACTTCTCCAATTTCTAAAAATTGTATCAGTATAGTCCAAGCCATAGATATATAATACATACCTTTCTTGAGATGTGTATACATTTGTGAGAGTGGGTCACTAAGGCCACTGGGTAAAGGAGATGCTGGTGCTGATGATAGTGATGATGATGATGATGATGATGATGATGAGGAGGAGGAGGAGGAGGAGGAAGAAGAGGAAGAGGATAATACTGTCCACTGGTCACCACCAAAAATGAGGTGACCAAGACAATAGACCTTCTGAGAGGATACAAATGCATCCTTGATAAAAGTGGGCTCAAACATATCATACAAACCATCAAGCTCATCATGGTGATAAACAATCTCTGGATGATTGCTACATTCTATGAGGACACCCTGTAGCCAAAAACTGTTAGACATAGTATAGAAAACAAAAATTGACACTTACATTATATCTGTTGAATAGGTCCTTGAAGCGAGGTGGAACCTTGACCCTATGCTTTCCATATACATAAAGCCACTCAGCATATTCAAGCCACTGTTTATCTGTTGGTGCAAGGAGCCCATTGACTGTACACTGATTTAAGAGCTTACTATAGTTAAAACATAGTCAGATAATCTCTATTGTCATAAAATAAGGGATAGCTTACAGAACATTGGCATGTGTGATATGTGCATATTGCCAAAAGGTCTCACACAAATGTGCAGTCCAAGGAGATGTGTGAAACACCTCTCTTGCAGTTAAGAATGGTGATATTCCTATTCAATGTCATCATCAGTATATATGACCAGGTGAATACCAACAAAACTTACCTGCAATAAACAGTAACTCACAAATAGTACAGACACCAACTCCTGATAATACAGCCTGTCCATCACTCTGGATTACATCACAAACAAGCCCAGTGTTTTTCCACATTTTGTGATCTTGAATCCACTGGGCCACTAGCTTAAGGAAGCAGTCATAATCCAAATAAGGATCTGGTAGTGAATTGTTCTTCATTTCCTCAAAAGAACAACCCCATTCAGGCTAAGAAATAAATGTAAGAACATGGGAAGTTATTGATATAAATATAAGTACTCACCTGGAAAACATTATTATTTGATACAAATGCCAGAAAGTATTCATCAAACTCAATTGCAAGGCCTATATAGAAACCTTGGTCCTGAGAAAATAGAGTTTAGTACTAGGGAATCAAGAAAGTAGAAGTAAACTTACATGAGAATTAACCATCTGAATGCTCACTTCCCATTGAGAATGGGTATACAATTGTACTGAGGTATGTGTCAAATAGGACAACTAAAAGCCATGAGGAATTATGATAATGATAGGATATTGAAGGCACACCTTAAGGGACAATATCCCAAAGTCCAGAATACTGGCCCAGTCAGTTGATGCAATACCCTGGCAGGTGAGGGTCTGAAGTGAAGGCAAGCTTGGATTTGGATGTGCCTCTGTATCAACAAGAAAAACAGGATAGAGAGGTGTTTGGTGTCCCCTAGTCCCCCTCTCAAGTTTGACCAAGTCATCTATCTGGAATACATGACCATCAGGAGCCAGGTCCAATTCTTTTGCAGTTGCATCAGCCCAGAGAACTAGAACACCCAGATTTGTAGTTTCCTTGTGATCATCTAGGAACATAGACATATAGAAGCAGTGAGCCCAGCATTCCTGGTAGTCTGGCATTGAGATACAGGAGGGATGGATAGCAGCTAGAGATGAGCAGAGAAAAGTGAAGGTAAGGTTGAAGAATTGCAATGTGGATGCAACATGGCATGCATAGTTTGACAGCACATAGTAGTTGGATGACTTTAGCTTTGATAGAAAATACTCCCTGCCCATAGCATATACTCAGAGATATCATAGAAAGTCATGAGTAAAGTACTCTAAGCATATTGGTTGAAGTGTGAGATCCCAGAGGCCAGGTACATGTGCAGCAGGAGGACCTAAGCTGAGATTGATGGCCCATCAATCCCATCAATCCCAGCTCCAGATGGGCTTTCGTCGAGTCCGGAGGCCACACATCCTCCCACATTGCCATAGGTGTCATAGAATTTAAACCATTCGAAAGCTCTGAATGAGATGAACAGAGTGATGTATAATCTATACCTTAGTGGTTGAAGCCTCGACCACCAGAGGCCAGACAACTGACTGAGGTTGGATTGGGCTGATGATGTTTGGCTTTCTTTGCTGAAGTCCAACACTTTTTGCCCAAGTCGAAATTGCTGACACTTTTCGATGTCCTAAAATTGCTGACACTTTTGCGAGGTATATTCGGTGACACTTTTAGATTGCTGACACTTTTTAATTTCTGACACTTTTCAAAATTGCTGACACTTTTTGATACTGAATATTCCAGCAGACATAACGCCATATGGCAGAGAGTGACAAGCAGCGAAAAACTCAACTTTTTATCTACTCAAGATATAAGTTTCAAACAACCTGGAACGGGTGATTACTACCATAAAAAAGTGATATATAAAGTTTGAAGTGTGCAGGTTCAACGAAAAGCGAGATATTCTTGAGGCAGCGAACCAGGGGTCCCAGCGAACCAAGGGTGACCCATAGTAGTCATCCAATTACTGACTTTCATTCAGAGTATTTCTACTTTTCAGATCGCTCCGATCACTCGTCGCTCATTTACGTACAACAAAAACAAATGGCTTTAGTGCTTGCAAACGGCCATATTTTGGGAGAGCATGAAAGTTTCACTGTATTCGTTTCTTCCCTCTCTGTCCTCTGTCCCAATCCGTCTGATACTACATATTTTGTTGTTGTACATTTAGTCGACGAGTGTTATACATCAATACCGTTTGGATCCTAACACCATTCTTGGTGGCGCTTTAAAGCGTCTTTACGAGAGAATGTATCCCCACAGGTCGGGCAAGTGGGGCCCTTCAGTTTCTCTGTCACCTGCTTCAATTTCTCTGTCGCCTGCACCCGCCTTGCAAAGGTACACCTAGATGTTAAGAGGTGTCTGTTTCTATCTGAGAGCCGAGCAAATGCCCTGCCCGAGCGTCTCACTGGGCAGTCAGAGCCGGGACAAGGATACGTTTTTGTCCCATTTGAGGCTTTGTAGTGGTTTTTGAAGGGATACTCTGAAGGGTCTGGTTCTAGTGAGAAAGGTAAGGATTTGTTGTAAATACTTGTAATAGGGCTTTCTACCTGCTGGCATCAACATTCTTTCTCGCCTAGTGACCGGTCTTTCAGTTCATGCTGAGGAAGGGGGATCTGCTGCAGGCCTCGGAAGGTTGTGGGTTCCACCCTCCTGGGACGGTAGGGAAAGCCCGAAGGACTCCCTGGTGGTGACTTGGGGAAGCGATAAGGATGCAGGAGGAAGCTCCAATGATGTCTGAGGATTCAGGAACGGAGGCAAGGGCTGTGTGGGTGCAGTAGGATACGACCAACTGGAGATAAACTCATTGATTGGAGGTGATCCAGGAAAGAGTGGATCAGAGGTTATTTGATCTTCCACTGGCGAACCATTCACCAAATGGTATCGATTGATTCCTGTTCTGTGTGATCCACTGGGAAAGAGCTTTAGGGATATTGAGGTCGAGAATTATTGGATATGCTTACACTGGTGACAAAGTCGCCATACTCTCTCCTGATCGAGGTCCATATATATTGTACCAAGGATGAGAGCTGGAAGCGCCGTCTGTATTCATGGTGCTGTTAAGCACAAAAACAAAAGAGAAAAAGCCACAAGAATGGAAGGCACAGAGTAGCTGTTGAAGCAGTGCTTCTGAATGGGCTTGGCTTATATGCGTTTATCATGAGTGAAGGGAGACTGAAGGAGGTTTACTGTATTGCAGACTGGGAATGATACCCAGGATCGTAACAATTGAGAATGATATTCATGGAGTCTGAGATGGCGGCACTGGCCACTGTGGCCTCACGATGCAACTTCAGCGAATGGTAACCAATGTTCAACATTAGAGGTGGCAGCACTGGCCATAGAACAATAAACTTGATAATATTAGTAGGAAACCATGACCCTCGCCACAGTGGTGGAGTACGAAGCTGGCCACATTGTCCCTGTATCAGTAGGAAACTATGATCTTCACCAGTGGCAGAGTATGGACAGGTAGTGAACTACTGGATGGGCTTACACCAATGACAAAGTCGTTATACTCTCTTCCGATGGAAGTTCATATATACCGTAGTAAGGATCAGAGCTGGAAGCGCTGTCTGCATCCATGGTGCTGTTAAGCACGAAAACAAAGAGAAAAAAGCACAAGGATGGAAGGCACAGAGTAGCTGTTGAAGCAGTGCTTCTGAATGGACTCAGCTTACATGCTGTTTATCATGAGCGAAGGGAGACTGAAGGAGGTTTACTGTACCACAGGCCGGGATTGATACCCAGGATTGTAACAATTGAGAATGAAATTCATGGAGTCTGAGATGGCACACGAGCATCCACTATGGCTTCATGATCGAACTCCAGCGAATATTCAACATTTGGAGGTGGCAGCCCACTGGCCATAGAGCAATAAACATGATAATATTAGTAGGAAACCATGACTGGCGCCACAGTGGCAGAGTACAAAGCTGGCCACATTGTCCCTGTAATAGTAGGAAACCATTACCCTCACCACAGTGGCAGAGTACGGAGAGGTCGAGAACTATTGGAAGGGCTTACACCAATGACAAAGTCGCCATACCCTCTTCTGATGGGAGTTCATATATACTGTAGTAAGGATCAGCACTAGAAGCGCCGTCTGCATGCATGGGCACGAAAACAAAGGGGAAAAAGGCACAAGGATGGAAAGCACAGAGTCATTGGTCTACACCTCTTGGGATTATCCTGTCAATGACACTGGTCACGCATCGAGATTGTGGATAATTCAGGATTATCTGCAGTCCTTCATAAAGTTCAAAGCATCCAATGATAGCCTCTGGATAATCCCTGATTATTTGACTACAGCCAATAGTCTGGGGACTTCACTCATTGGCATACATTTCTAGCATAGCATGAGAAGGATACAAAAATCCTAGATAATCTGGCAGATAATCATGATTTTGTTAAAGCGATGAGTAGGCTACGAAATCATGAATAATCCAGTAAAAGGATAATTGAGGGTAATCAAATCTATGTAATTCCAGAATGCAAGGATAACCTACTGAAAGAGTGGTGGAGAGTAATCAAACCATGCAGTCCCAGATAATCCAGTGAAAAGTGAGTAATTTATAGAAAGCAAGAAGGTTTCATGACATGGATAATCATAATATGAAAAGATTGGTTACTTCTGATGAGCCCTCTTGTACACAGGCTCATGCATGCTCAGCATAGTCCCAAGAGCTTGTTTATTAGCAGAGTTCTCATCCATTCCTGGCTCTGCAACAACCTTGTAGACCCAGCAATCACCAGGACGTTTCATGTAGGGATTGGATAACAAACACCAAATAGGCACAAGTGAATGAACTCACCTCTTCAGCTGTTCTTGGCCTTTGTGCATCAAGGGATCAACCATCTTGGATGTCAGCCTTAAGGTTTGAGATGATGTCTAGGTTGTCTGGGCAGGTGCCTTTGACACTAGCTTCTTCCATTTCATTGTTGCTTGGAGCCCCAAGACCTTGGTATTGGCATTTGCCATCATATCAGTGAATAGGCCAAAACTATATATACTAAAAACAGTCAATATATACACTAAAGTATACTAAATACCACAAAAGTCCATGTTTCTGGAAGCTATTTTGCAAGCTACAAAAGGATTTGTGACCATACAATCATTCCAGGGTATGCAAGGATTACCAACATACTGAATGTATACACACATGTGAAATCATCATGGAAAAGCAACAATGAGAGACACCAAAATTTAACCAGTCTAGGGCTTCAACCCAAGACCTACTGGAATGGTATTACACCACTCAGCCATTTGAGAGGCTGTACCCCATTTAGTTGGTCAGACTGGGGCTTGAATCCAGAACCTCTTGGAAGAATCATGGTACTTATCCAGTTGAGCCATCACATCTTGTTAAGCATAATGCTTTAATTAAATATAACCTATCTGCTGCTGAGGCAAACAGTATTTTAAAGCTCTTCAAAATTTATAAATGTGAATCTTAATTGATAAATTTAATTGAGAGCATCCTGGAGAAAATTTACTCTTGAGGAACCATCAAGCTATTGGCTTGAAAAATGCAATTTATTTTCCAGCCCAGACTAAAGTGCTCAGAAAAAATCATTTTTCAGCTTATTTCACCAATCTGAGTCCTCTCCCAGAGTATCTGATAATTCTCATAGCTGTTTTTGAGGTAAGAAGTTAGCAGCATTTGCTTGTTCTCATCTGTATATCCTCAAAGTATGATTGTAATTGATACATTCTAAGCAAAACCTTTGTGTGTGATAGGAAAGGCAATAAAAGGTTTTGTGAATGATGTTATACCCTCAAAAGGTTTTGTGTGTGATAAGAAAGGCAATATAAGGTTTTTGAAATGATGTTATACCCCCAAAAAGTTTGTATGACATTCCTTACTCAATTGAATGTTTTTCCAGCTGTTATAGTCCATCTTATTCTTTAGATGGATTATATAAACCAGCATGTAATAACTATTTTAAGCCAATTCGCTGATGAGGGTGGTATCTACTCATGATGGAAGAGGGTTCTGAGGAAATGTGTGTAGGAGTCTGGTAGAGGGGTTATTCAAGCAGGAAAGTGTGCGGAGGTGATGTAGGGCGCTATCGAGCGCTCTACGTTGGGCACGAGAAATCGCACCTGGCTCGATCCTCGCCAGGTGCAGTACAACACCTGTCGCCGTAATATTGGTGTACTCAGCGGTTTCCAACACACAAGCCATGGACAGTTATACCCTTGAACGCCATAAAGGAGATTTTAACATCAAGAGAGACCGCTGCAAGCAGGCCAACGGTCATCAAACGTTCGTTGTCGCGAAATTACCTGAGTATATCCACTCGACTGCAGGCCGTTGATGTAGTGAACACACTGACTCAAGCCCTTGGGAGGAACATACCGAAGCCATGGTGATGCTGGTTGCATTTACACCCCTGCGCCGCGAGGCGTTTAATCTCAGCCGTAATGTTCTGGCAAGTGATAAAACTGATCCAGTGATCGGCTCCTATGGGCAGACAGAACTTGTGTTTCTCCTCACCGCCACCGGCCAAAGTGCCGTTGCTTCGACGTTTTCGATGGCAATGTAATTTCATTGTGGCCCTTTTCGCATCAACTCTCTAAACTCATTTATCATTAAACAGACCAACAAATAGTCTAGTCCAACTACTGCATACGAAGGCTGCATAAGTAATAAGTCCGGCGTTCGCTCAAACCCGGAAGAAAACTACATGCCACAGGCAACAAGCCAAGAGCTGAGTCAAACCCATTTAACCCTCTCGTCCCCAACAACCATATCCAGCCGCAAACCTCCACATATCAACTCTCTCAAGACTTCTCGTTCACCGGGTTCGTACATTAGTTCCTCCATACGTATCACAGCTTTCTCAAGGCGTAAATACGTCTTCCTACCACTCGCACACCGAGTTCCATCGATGACCAAAGGTCCATCTCGCCGCGAACGAAGCATCCGAGAAATGCCATGCCCAACCAAAACATCGATCCGGAGGACCTTCAAATTCGGTAGCAAATTTTGACGATTGAGGTCATCAACAAGAGTTAGGACGTCCATAACATCAACCCCTTCCTTTTCCAGCTTGCGTGCGTCGAGTTCGAGTTCACAAAGTGAGTCCAGGCATTGCCACATGTCATGCAGCTCGTGGATGCTGTGGTATTGCTGAATCTTTAAATACTCCAGCATCGAAAGGCTTCGAAAGAAATCGTGACGTATGTGGGTGAAGGCCTTTTTGAGAGGATGCGGGCAGTTCCATGTAAGTCTGCGAACCGCGGGTAATCGAACGAATCTCCACATGAACGCTTCGAAGTTTCCGAGCTCCCCTATCCACGCGAAGCTTGCCAGATGTGGAGGTGCGATGACATCCGTTGGTTCTGGATTCATAAACCAGTTTCTTGGTTCCGGCGTTGGGTCGACGCATTCGAAGACTTCGAGACCCAACGGATGAAATTGAAGTAAGCCGAAACAATACATCGCCATCGTCTTTTGCAACCGGAGGACCGTAATTTGATTCCAGAAAGGTTGGTCCCGAGGTAACCGCAGGTCGTGCGCACCGGAAAGGGATAACTCGCGTAGCCGTGGGGCATTCTTGAAAACCTGCTCATGGAGGGGGCAAACACCGCCGCCCAACAGGTGAAGATTCTCGAGATTAGGGAAGTATGTTGTATAAAAGAATGGATACACCGCCTTCCATATTCTCGCGTCCCAGGTGTCAGAAGACTTCAATGTCAACGTCTTGATTCTATGCCGCTGCTTTTTCGTGACAATAGTCAAAAGCTCGTCTATCGTCCCTGAAGTCTGCGGCATATCCCACTGGTCCATGTTGAGTTCAACTGCGACCTTCAATTGCCCCGAATTCTTAAAGAAAAGGCGCAAGAGGTACAAGCAGTTGTTCGTAATAATTTTCCGATCATGTCCCGTCGGACCACATCGAATGGTTGTCCATAATCCCGGAGTACCCCACGAGATCTCCCGCCAAAGCGAGCAAACAGCTCCAACGCGAAGTGGCGCCGCGGTTAATGCGAATATTTCGGATAATATTTCGGGAGGGATAGCTCGCGTCGTAGCTCGGAAGTCGTTGAGCTGGCGTAAGAGGTTAGATCGTTCGACTTCCAGCTGGCGAAGTCTCGATTCGATGCGGAGAGCCTGATCGGCGTCTGACAGAGAAGCCTCAGAGGCCATGGGATGTACCAGTAGTAGCGAGGAAGTATAGGTGTAGTAGGTGTAGGATAGTCTGCAGGTGTTCCGGCGTTCGTGTGGGTTGTTGAATCGCGTGGGTGGTCAGACAACACACTAAGTAGTTGAATGAATGTAGTCAGGGCCTCTGAATTATTTTTGGTTCATGGCTAATTAATTATTTGGGGTCGCAAACGGCAGAAAGTTTCAACGCGGGACATAATGCTAGGAAGCGGTGTCACGAAGCGTTGGGGAGGGTACGGCAGAAGTGCAGCACCTCTAGTCCAAAGTCCAGTTACTATCATTATATAGGTCGCAGTTCGATGGGAGGTGTTGAGTGGTTTCGCAGTGACGCCACGTAAATAAGTAACGTAGTGCGGCCAGCATGAGAAAGAAGCATGGAAACGAGAGTAAAGATTGAAGGCGAACACGCTCCAGTATTCGGCTCTGTCTCGACAATCGCTGGCGGCCCGGGACAGCACCTATAACTTTACATGACAAGGGTCGATGGCGTAGTTGGTTATCGCATCTGTCTAACATCCCTCCTTGTGGTGGTTTGTTCACAGAAGGTCCTCAGTTCGAACCTGGGTCGACTCATGTGCCCTGATCTTGTCTTCAAGGCTGTTTTTTTATATACATACCCTCAGGCTTCAACAATATCTGCCGTGGACACAAAAGAACATCGCCCAACGACTTTCACCACTCGTGATAATCTGGAGCTTCAAAGCTTCATCGGCAAAGCTTAGTTTCCGGCTGGAAAATTTCATTCATTTTTCACCAACTTGGATAACCTAGTATTCCGAATGAAAATGGAATGCAAAGAGAGGAAAGGAACGACGTGAACAAGTCATAATGCTAGTGTGCACAATTGGGAATGCTACATATGCTGAAAGATGCAGAGAAGGATCCCAAGAGGTTGGTGAATAAAACAGTGGAAAAATAGTCGAGAAATGCTAAGTGTGCTCGTTAATAAAATACAACTTACTACAATGTTGAAAGGTGAGTCCAAAGCTACGACCAAAGAATAAAACAATAAAATGAAGGAGAGCGGACAGGAAGACAGAGAGTCCAAGTCTAGGCGGCCAGTGCGTAAGAGGTAAGAGTGATAAGCGGAATCCGAATGAAATAAGAGGAAGCATAAGGAACACTCTCCAAGAAAGACAATGGTCGTTTACAATCCCATGGATAGAAGAGGAGAAAGAAAGATAGGTTGCTAAACATGAAGTGGTAGATGGGATAATGAAAGGGATGGAGATAAGAACCAAAAATAACTCGGGGAAGAGGTAGTGTTCAACAACAGATAGAGCGAGAAAAGGCGAAAAGAAAGAGATAGTCTATAGTTTGTTTGACATTTGACACCTCCACCAGTCAAACGCGGCTCTACGCCACATAACGTTAAGTGAGACCACCGCGAGGCTGAATGGTTTGGGGATAATGGGGATGGAGAAAATAGGAAAAAGGAAAAGACCATTCGGCAAGAGCGCGGGAGTAACTTTTGGTTGGGTTTTGAGCAATACACGCTTGTGTTTCGGTTCTTTGTGCTCTCCCTTCACCTCCACCATGACTCATAGCCCTACCACTCACACTCTGTCCACACGAGCACCTCCACTTCCGCTAACCAACCTCCCAACCCCCTTCAACGCCCTTCCTAATCCCAGCCCTTTGAGCCCCTTCATCTTCCTAGTCTTAACACCGTCGACGGCCCTTACACCAGTGTGGTGGGCGCACTCGCCCATACCGTTCAGCCCTTCATGATGTTCGCTCGCACTTGTGTCCGAGTTCATCAAACTCGGGCCGAGCGCATTCACATTCATCGCAGGAGACACATCACTCGACAAGGATGCAGAACCTCCCTGAAGAGAAGTAGAAGGCGACGAAGCGTCGGTCTCATCTTCCAAACTCGATGAGCTCTCCGGAGGGGTGGGCAACTGCTGCTGCTCCGGCTTTTCCTGCTCGATTTTCTTGTTGGCAGAGGTATATAGAGGTGTCTCTCTTGACCTTGTTCGCCTTGAGGATACAGGTTCTGTGAAGGCAGGTGCGGAAGTTACGGGTGTTGTCGCGGTCACGGTTGGCTTTAAGGCAGAGTTTCCTATTCCCAGCACAGGGGATGACACAGTTCGAGGTTTGGCTGGGGCAGCAAGTACAGATGGTAGAGGAGACGAAGGAGACCTCCAGCCATTCGCCATAGCCGAAGACATAGGATTTGCAGGAATTGGCGAATGGATGCGGCGCGTGGACAAGGAGCCCGCATGCCGGGAATCATCGCGCGAGAAGTCCGCCACATTACCTAGCGCAAACAACGAACAGATCCCAAGATCAATCTTCAGACATTCATGTCCGGAGGCGAGGAAATAGGCACCCACTTATGCTTAAGCCTGCCGGGTCATCCCAGACGACGTCTTCAGCACTCGCAATCCACACCCTTCCTTCTCTCACACCCATTCCACCCATTCCCACGCTCGCCTCCATCCCATTTACACCCTCGCCATTCTCCTCGCTTCCGTCCAAGCCCCCCATGAGTATTATCTCACCGATGGACATCTTACCTCCGTAAGGCACGCTTCCAAATACACCGGCGGGCAACAAAAAAGGAACAGGCTTCTCCTGTCCCACGGTGTCTCCAGAAACGGACGCCGCAGACATAAACGTCGAAACCGTGCTCACGGTGCTGATTCTTCTACTTGCAGGCGCAGAAGCAGAGGTCGATGGTAGTAAGGACATTGACTGAAGAGGGTATCCAAATGCCAAAAGAAACTGCTCAATACCCTGCGCGAGTTTCGGTTTCGATTTCTGATGATGCTGTTGGTGCTTCCTAGATCTTCCATTGGTGCCACTAGCGCCGGCAGACAGAGATGAATTGGACACGTGGTACGGCAGGATATGAATAAGGTGTGCTTTCCGTTGTGATTCGGGCGTCTGGGGATGGTGTGATCTAAATTTGCCCTTGAGGTGACTTGCGTTCGTCATGAGGAGCGAATCGCGACTGCACGGAGCAGAATGCACGAGTTCGTTAGGATGATTGTCCTGTCGGCGGCGCAGGAGAGCCGAGAACCGGCGGGGGTTCTTTGCTGAGGACTCCGACTTGGCAGGGTTGGCAAAATGTGCATCAGAGGAAGTGAAGGAGAGGTTAGAGAAGATGGAGAGTCGTTTCTTGGGGCTTTTAGAGTGGGAATAGGAAGTGGGAGGTGATAGTGGAGCGGGAGGAGCCGCAAAGAACGATGAAGTGAGGGTGGACACGAGGATGGCGTATTTAAGGAGCGCCTTGTCTGGGAGAGAACCGGGGAGGAAATTGATGACGGCATCAAATGAACGATCTGCGGGAGGGCAAGACGAGGGTGGAGCGCGGGGGCGGCGGCGGCGACTTGAAAAGGGTGACGAAGACGAGGCTACCGAAAACGCCGACGACGAGTTCGAAAGTGTGGAAGAGGATGAGGATATAGACGAAGTAACGGAAGGGGCAGGGGATGGATATCGTTTGATGACGTTTTGTTCCTCACCCTCACCCGGTTGGCGCTTGTCCGAAGGCGGAGGGGAAGGAGGCGCATACGGCTCCTCAACTACGAATTCTCCAGTCAGCTCACTTTCTGCCAGCTGGACAAGCTTGCGTGACAACTCTCTATCGCTTGCACGGAACCGGCGGACAACGCGGTCGGCACGCTCGAGGAGGCTGACAAGTCGAAGTGCACCAGAGTCCTGGGCGAGTGGAACAGATAAACGTAGGATACGGACGGCAGGCAATGGTGTCTGTGGGATATACGGTGGGGCATGGGTGGCAAGGATGATGAGGGACTGGACGAGGGACTGGCTGAAGAGAATCGGGTGAAGATCGCTGAGTGCAGGTTCTCCAAGGACGAGTACGGCGTTTGGTGGGTCAGCGTGCGGGCTGATTGAGGGCCGCCACGGCCCGGGGTCGACAGCAGCAAAGGGGTCGAGGGGGAGACAAGGTCGGAAAACGTCGGTGGGTGGGCGGGCAGACATCGGACGGTGGTGGGAGATTCCTGCGTTGGCTTATTATGTATATGTCGTCATCTATAAATACTCCCCCCAACGACTCCTCGGTCCGGTCAATGCCAAGCTTCTCCTCCGTTACCTCTCAGGTACATGTGCGTTACTCCCACGACCTGCGCTGTACGTCCAACTCGCCTCCAGACTCTCTCCTCTCCTTGGCAATGGAAGCTAGTCGACACTCCTAGCTTAGTGCCAGTTTTATTCCCGGCCTCCTCTGTGCTCCTCCTGACTTGTCAGACGAAACTCCTTTTATCTGTCAATTTCTTTTGACGTTGCGCTCGCAAGGCTTTATTTCCTCGGGGTCATGCATTTCATATTATCATCGCGGCTTTGCAATTCCTCCTAATGTCTTACATTCACGCTTGCTCGCTGTTTCGCTACTCCTAAACCTTTCTGTAAGATCCATCGAACAATACGACGCAGATACCACAAACTTCCGACTAGGGCCGTCTATTTTACTTATCCCATCTGCGCGCATCAATCATCCTTCCGATCATTCTTGGCTCATTGGGCGACCTCGGCGGGCACAATGGCCTTCAACCTGGCCCTGACTGCTTCCTTATCCAGGCCAGCCTATACAATACACAGAGTTAGTTGTCGTGTTTTATATCGCCGCCGACAACAAGTCACTGTGCGAATAATCGACAGATAACGTATCATCTTGTGCGAAAATTGCGAGATAATCATTCCAATATCAACCCGTGCATACACCTCTCCCTCGGAACGAACGCCCAACTCCCTCTTACGGAAGTTCAATCCCACCGATGGGACATGCTACACCAACCCCATAATCGTCAAACCGACAACGTTCCAAAACGCGAACGAGGACCACTCACGCAATTATTCTCGGCACGCCCACCCCTCAACGCACATAACGCAGCGGTCTTACACTCTCCAGGCGCACAGGTCTCCACATTGAATCCCCTCGTTTTAAACTCCAGATACTTTTTGAACAAGGCATCATCCCTCTCGAATGCCTCCGTTACTTTATGCCAGAACGCTGGCGTAAGCACACTAGTGACCGGCCAATTGATAGCACTTCCGAAGACTTCTCGAGCAGAGTAGCACTGCTTCCATTCAGCTGTTAAGCCGAATTTTCATTCAAAGCCAACAAGCCACGTTGAAATTTAGTCTTTGATCATCCGACCGAAGGGTCTAAATGCTTACGAGAAGTTTGGAATGAAGGGTCTGCCAAGTCGCCTGCACCGAGGCAGAAGTTCAGTAAAGATTCGTATTACGAAAGAGTAGTATTCGCGCACTCATAAAGGTCTTGGCATCCATAACCTCATAGGTATCCGGATCCACCTCGTATACCTTAAACGCTGGGTTGCTGCCTACAACACCAAAAATCGCATCAGCCTCGACCCCACTCTAGAAGAGAACCCCAATACGGATACGCACTACGAGGAACGACAGAAGGCCCAATCCACATCGTGTTAACCGCATTCTCAACAGTGCGGTTCTCATAATCCGAATATGAAATCGCAAACTCATCCTACACCAAAAGAACCCATCAATCAAACAACGTTCAAGCACAGAAGCCGGGCGAAATCCGACCACTCACGACGTGTGTATGCCCATAAAACTGCGCCGCAATCGTGTTCTTATACCGATTCACGATTTGATCGAAGTAATTACTCTACCCCCGAACAGTATTAGCATCCTCATCAATATCGCGTGTAGCGCAGAAGCATAAGAAAAGGAACTAAAAAAAAACGAGACTAGTGAACACACCTGATCATGCATGGCATCCCTTCCGCCCGGCGGCACATGGCCTACAATCCACACCCTCTGTCCTGCATCCTCCGCGACCTTGAGCTGCGCTGCCAAAAAGGCTAAGATGCCATTCGGGTCGTATCTATTTTAAGAAACGAGACACCACCAGCGTCCAAATTAGTTCCATCAAGTTCAAGGTTGATTTGGGCGGGGCGAGATGTGTTTAAATCTAAATACGTACTGCACAGTGTCACTGTCATAGAGCCAGAAGCTATAAATATCAAGATTAGAACAAGAGGTAAGGAGATGAGAGGGAGGCGTACTTGGCTGTGTACCAATAGATAGTGTTAATGGAGATGATGCTAAATGGGAAGTAACTATTGAGACCGCGAGATTGAACGACAGATAGAGATACTCACCGGAGGTTGGTCCCGGGAACAACAAGGGTATAACTTCCAGAGTTATGCTTTATAGAGTCCGCAGCAGCAGCTCCAACCCATTGCTACGTCACATATATGAACTCTATCGCCACGCAAGAAATAAAGGAGAGAGAATGACATACCTGCCAACCAGCGGCCTGGGTATCAAAGACCCATTGAACAGACCCCTTGGTAGTAGTGTTGCGAGGGAAATCATTCAGGGGAGCCACCTCACTATGTTGATATCAGTACATCACAAACACCAATCCATGATGATACTCAACACGCACTGATTCCCGAAGTTTCCATACACAGGGGTAGTCAAGATAGTCGACATCTCCTGATTGAACTGCTTAAGCTGCTTCACGATCCCAGTCTGATTAACGAGCCAGACCGCGGCTAAACCAACCCCAATCTGTCAGTCAAACTCCATTCTGGAAGGTTAACACTTCAACGTACCTTCGATGACATCACCAGTGAACAACGAAAAGTTACCCTGTTGCGCCTCCACAGCATGCAACATGCTCTGGACCAATGCCGTCGAAGTATCACAGTTGCGGCTCGCAATGGCACCAGCGGGAACTTGAACAGTCGAACCATCTTGATCAGCAAACCTTCGACAGCAAATCGGCTTCGTGCACTCAACCTCTGCACCAGGCTATCATAAGATTCAACAAAGAGAACAAACCAACACGCCACACTCAGTAACCAGTTCCCCCGTGGAAGAGCAGAAACGCTTACAGTATACTCCCTGTCGATATGCACATCTGCAAAATGTACAACCTTGAACGGCTTATTGCCTTTGCTAATCCATTCCCTCGGGTTTGCAGGCGCAGGAGGCAAAGGGACATTCCACTGGTTAACATCTGGAGCTTGACACAGCCCGGTCACGGCCTCGCAAAGCTTAGTCGAGGTCTGGCCAAAGGGAGAGATATTGCGCAGGGCGTGCGCAAGAACGGGTCCTTGTTGCGAGATAAGCCCTTCGCAGACATCAGCATCAACGACCTGGACCCATCGCAGAATGTGTATCATTAGAATATTATGGGAGGGCTGTAATGGAAGGTCAGACTTGGGGAATTAACGTACATTGAGAACTTTGCAAACGGCAATGATCGTCGAGGAGAAGGCCCCGTCTCCGAGCAACGCAACCCCTTTCAAGGGAACAAGTAAAGCGTGGCAAGCAGGACAATCTACAGCGTCTACAATCGCATCGACGATATCATCTATCAGACTTGCGCGTACGACTTGGCCCTGGTGTACGGCCGCGAGGAGGGGCAAAAACCAACGTGAGCGGAAACGCATCTTCAGTGCCCAGGACCCAAGCTATAAACTGACGAAGACGGAAAGGTCGGCACAATGCTCTAGTTTTTATACAAGGAGCTCCAAGCTCCCAATCCGACAAGATGTTACCTTGGGAATCCCAAACGAAGAGCACGAGTTACGAAGCGTCAGGATATACACGTGGGCCAACTGCCATGCCCTACTTGAACGTTTACAAACATCCTCTGACGCCACATCTCGGGAAATGGCAGGCCTGAGCTCGTTGTGAATCACAAGTCCGTGAACAGATGATCATGTGGATCTTTCATAAACAAGAAAGCACAAGAGAGTCCCTGATGAAAACGTCCTTTCCGACCCTTGCTGAGCGATCAACGGGTTTCGCTTGGCAATTTTCCAAAAGGGGGCGTGACCACATGCTACTTAAGAGGTGTTCATACATCACTTGTGCATTAAGTACGTTGTGTTGGGAGATGAAGGGGACGGTTCATGGAGGGGTGAGGCACGTGTGACTGGAATTCGAGGAAGGAAAACAATTTCGAGAGAAAACAGGTGGCGGACACGGGTAGCAGTTGATGGATGTCGACGAGGATCACAGATGCAGTCATATAAATATCTAGAATCGTTTGCTCCTAAGCTAAAAAGGCCAATGTGAAACATCGTATGAGTCGGCCCAGGTTCGAACTGAGGACCTTCTGTGCACTCTAGAATGTTAGACAGATGCGATAACCAACTACGCCATCGACCCATGCTTATATATTTGCATTGTTGTCAATCGGCCTTCAGGCACACACTCTGTAGTTATAATGTGCCTAATAACTGAACTCGAAGTTGTCCCAAATCACATCTCGTGCTTCCTCAGTTTTCGCAAACTCAATCAAGACCTTGCGCACACTTGAGAATGTTTCTTTCTCCTCAAGATCTGTCTCACTAGTCGTTAGCATTCCAATGATCAAGACGCGTTCTACGCAGCTACAGTCAAGTATCAACCGGATTGGAGATTGCCCCAGCGGAGACTGCAAACATCCTGAAAGGCCGTATGGCTGAGTTCAAACATCCATGTTGGCATTAATTTTACATTCCCGGACTCCCACAACCATCGCTTCCCCACTATCAACCCCGCGTCAATCTCGTTACTTCACGTGCTTCAATACATTTGCTGTTGACATGTTAGACGCCCGAGGACATCTTGATCATCTCGGAACTATCCCATCGGAGACGGTACACAATTAGCACCGTTGTTGTATAATCCCATCCGTCGCCAGAGGGACACCATCCTTTGTTCTTTTCAACCTCTCGAGTCCCTTCATGCAGTACGTGCGGGGAAACGTGTCTGTAGTCTTGAGTGCTGTAGAGACTGGTGCTCAAGCAGCTGGTGTTCCGTTTGCGGCGAGTCTGGCCAACGAGATAGTGAAGTCTTGTGAAGATGTCGCCAGACACAAGGTAAGCGAACACGATTCTTCTCCAATCTTGTCTTTACTCATCAGGTACAACAGAGACACGCGAGGATGCTTGGGTTTAGGAGCACACAGCTGGCAGCTGCACTTGAGGAAGAGGCTCAGGGTCTAGAGGGAACCAAACTGCAGGAGCGGATCGATGAGGTTACCATGTGAGTCCTACGGCTGGGCTGAAGCATCAGTATGGATGACACTGGGGACAGGATCCTTGAAAAAATTCGGAATCGTACTCAGAAATGGGCTAGTTTAAATCTAGCAATGCGATGGTGTGAGTGTATCGGATGGCCCTGCATACTGATCTCATCTGGGAACCCTGTCTGCAGGGCGGAGGGGCGACATGGAAAAAGGAATAGAAGAACTGAACCAGGAGCTTGACATTACACTGCAAACCTTCACTGTGAGTCTTTCATTCTCTCCATACGGTCCCTACTCTGACCGAATCTGTGAAGATCAGGTACGTATACAATGAAGGCCAATTCCACACATCCACCTCAATGCGCCGTCTAGAAATCAAATCTCGCAGAAACGTGATCAAGATGAAAACCGAACATCGTATATCCAGGATCATGCAGAAAGCCGGGAGCTTCTCCAACAGATTCTTGCCAATCAAGAGGAGCTTAAGAGAGTTGTCGAGCTTCATCGGGCTGGGGAAAACATTGCTGTTGAGATGATGCAGGAGGGGCACGAGGTCAGCTTCCTGTCCTTCTGGTCCTTTGCAGAAGCGCCGTCTAAGCCCTCACTTCTAGCAATTACGAGAAATGCGACAACTTCGAACAGCTTCAGGCCAACTACTGATCAATGACAGCGAATCTCGACCTGCCACCCCAACATCTCGACCGCCGCCACCGAACAGAGAAGGATCCACTAGCCAACGATACCTCGAGATGCAACGTGGTCTCCTTAATCTTCACGACCTGACGGGTATTCCTCCCACCGTCAAGAAGTTGAATGGAGAAATCAAGAAAGAAGGTGACTTGGCAGTTGCTGGGGGATCTTACAGTGATATTTGGCTGGGTCACTGGCTCGGGCAAAGAGAGGTTCTTCGAGTAGCTTCATCTCTGCTGGGATCTCTGTTCACAGAATCTATCTCATTAGGTTGCTCTCAAGGCTCTCAGAAACGTAAAAGCAGACGACAAGAAAGCACAAAAAGTTAGTAGGGAGCACCAAGTTCGGACTGATGTCCTGTTGAGTTGGAATTCATCACTGTGATACAGCACTTCATCCGCGAGATCAAAATTTGGTCCGACCTCAAGAACGAGCACATACTCCAATTCTACGGAATCGTCACCGACATCGGGACTCAGATACACATGGTCAGGAGTTGATCGAGTTTCTGCTGCGGGCTGAAGCGAACCCTTCATATTAGGTATCCCCGTGGCTCGAGAACGGCAATGTCCTTGAGTGAGTGAGGGCAGCAGTCCTTTTTACCTTCTTCTAACATCACGATATCAGGTACGTCGAGAAGAACCCGGACGCCGATAGGATACATTTAGTGAGTATACTCAAAGGTCTATTCATCGTCCGTGGGCATTGATCGACCTTTACTAGCTACGGGGAGCGTCCGAGGGCTTGAGCTATCTTCATTCAAAAGAAATAGTCCATGGCAACGGTGAGTGATCTTTTCCTTTCACAGTAGGACGCGTGCTCACGCTGTTAACAAGTCAAATGCGTAAGTCAACTGATTATATACTGAAGCCCGTAAAAACTCATGTTAAACAGAGCAATGTTCTCGTTACATCATCTGTGAGTCTAGCTTCCTGAAGCCCGACAACAAACATCTGGTAATAACATATCCCAAGGGAGAAGCATGCATAAGCGATTTTGGCATGGCAAAAGCCCTCGAAGATGTGACTAAGACGGCAGCCTCCACAACACTTCAGAGTTCAGGGAGTGCACGGTGGTTGGCGCCTGAAATCATCGAAGGGGAAGCCCCATCCAAACGGTCGGACACGTACTCGTTCGGCATGATGATTCTGGAATTGATAACCGAAAAGCGCCCTCTCACTGAATTCAGGACGGATATGGCTGTCATTCGGGCTATGGCCAAGGCACCAATCAAGCCGAAGCGCCCTACTGGGCCAGTAGTGGAGCGGTGGTTGACGGATGAACTGTGGGCACTGATGGGGCGATGCTGGGGTTCGTCTGAGACACGCCCAACGATGGAAGAGGTGGAGACCCAGTTGCGGGGTATGAAGAATGCAGCTTAAGCAGGAAGCCGTCGAGCATGAGCTGTGGCACAAAAGGACTTCATTTCTTGGTTTCGTGTACAATAACAATGGACTTTCCGACTCAGTAATACCCAACAGCATTATGTTTCCGCCCAACTCCAGGGACATCTGAATGCCGTAGAGCTATCACGAGGGGAATGAGCAGAAGCTTACCATGAAGGATATCAGTAAAACCTGCGACATAAAATAAGTGGGACAAGAGGACATACGCGCTTTTTGCACCACCAGCATCCCCCTCTCCTGCAGCCTAGGAAAAACGCTGCGTAAACCCTCAATGAAGTCACCCATCTTCTCCAAAGCAAGACTGGTGATTGGAAATACATCCACTGTCAAGTTCTGCAAAGCGGGGAAATTGCCTTCTTGTGTAAGAATCTGATCGAGATCCTTGTAATCTGGGAATACTAGCGAGGCCCCTTGTCGGAAGTCTTCGTCATAATTGTATTTTGAGCGATAAATTTCGAATGCAAACTCCAGTTGGATGCGTATAAGTGCGAGCGTTCGACTCGCACTTGGGCTCTTCGCCAGTTTGCGTAAGGTATTATCAAACCATCTCGCAGGATTGTAGATATACGGCCTCCCACTACTAACACCGGGAATATTCTCGGTATCATCGCGGATTTGAATGTCAACGTAATATGTTGTGCCAAAATAAGATATGTTCGTCAGGCAGGTATAGTCAAACTGGTCTAGTGTCATCGTAAGCTCCCGTACCAGGTGCAGACCTGAGTGCATGAGTACCGGTTGAAGATGCACTTTGTAGACGTACCATCGTCGGCGGGATGAAACTCGAGTCTTTCCAAAGAGTCCTTACACCATCCTATTATTTTCGCGAGTACATCCTGGTTACGAGTATCCCAAGCCATAAGATGAAGGTGTTGAACATGCGACAGTTTGTCCGTCAGTTTCATCGAAAAGAGATAATGGGCAAAGTCCTCGAGGCACCCGTTGAGTAGATGTAAACATAATTTCTTCATTGGTCTCGATGTCAAACCGCTCTCTCCTGGATTAGGTTCTTCTTGCCCCCCGTCCTCAGGAAGGGACAACTCTCCAACCTCCTCGTCCTCCACAAGATCAATCCCATCCAACACCAGCCTTTCCACACCTCTTCCATTCAACAAACACCTAATCAACCCGGTCGGGAGCGTGATATTCTCCAGTCTTACCGTACGTAACCCCACCATTCCGAGGCGACTTTCATCTCCTTCCCCAATCCCCCTCGTGCCGCCGTGGAGTAACAGCCTCACAGCCCTCTTCAACCCATCTGAAACCACCTTCCAGTTAATCCAGTGATAGAAACCCAGGTATCCAACCATTGAAAACTGAGCCAAGTTGGCGAGACGTGGTAACACCCGTTCCAGTGTTTTATCCGATTCCAGCCAACTCCCACCACAACCCTCGTCATCACGCCCAGTTATGATTTTTACGTCCTGAACGTACTTGGCGTACTCTGGACGCTTGGAAAGAACGAAGAGAAGATGTGTGGAGGTAATGCACCTCTGGGTCGTGTCTAACGACCCGGGCCAACTTATAACAAGTTTCCGGTAGAGGAGTCTTTGTGCCAAGAAGTGGAATCGCGTCGACACTAAGGCACAGCAGTACAGTGCTGCTGGGTCGTCCCAGAGGTAGGTCATGATCACGTCAACAAGCTCCTGCGGAACGGGAGACATGGACTGTTCCCCTGAGGGTGCAGAAGTCACGGTGAGAGGAAGCGAGAGGGATAAACAGGTACGTGATGCCTGGTGCCGAGCGGATTGTTGTCGCAGGCCTGGCCGTCGCTGGAACTGAGACACCTCGAGATCAAGACAGGGCATACACCATGCGACCATTTCGTAGTGATACACTCCATTCAAACAGTTCAAAATAGTTCAAAATCCATCATTAAGACGTTGGCTGGCGCCGGAGGTTGTCGAGGGTGCTGCACCCTCGAATGAATCGGATACGTATTCATTCGGTATGACCGTATTGGAACTGATCACAGGGAAACGTCCGTTCCCGGAGCACATAAATCCTATGCTGCTGTCATTCGTACTCTTATGAGAAATACCCAGCCAAAGCGTCTCGCTGAGCCCGGCGTCTAGTGCTAGCTCACGGATGGTTTGTGGGCTCCGATGCAGCTATGCTGGTCGAGGGACATTGGCTCTCGTCCGGCGATGAAAGACGTGGTGACGGAGTTGGGGAAGATGTAACTTAGGCCAGTATGGGCATAAGTGTTTCGTTGACCATTACTCATTGTATGTTCATGCACACATATGTTTTGCGACAGCTTTTCTTGTGTTACGGAATTCTTACATGACTAAACTCTAAGCCTAGTATCTCATTGCGCTGTAGGCTTCCCCTTTCGGCGGGTCGATGGCACAGTTGGTTATTGCAACTAACATTCACGCCCACAGACGGTCCTCCGATCGATAGGTCGACTCATATAATATTTTTTCCCCTTCGAAATAGCCAAGGGACGAGACGCAAAGAGACGTTACAGACATAAGATAAAGCTCATAAAATAAACGGCTAAGATCCTCAAATATAAGTTATGGCATAAAAGGATTTCGTTTCTTGGATCCATGTACCATACCAATGGATTTTCTGAGTAATACCGGACAACATTCTGTTCTCGCTCAGCTCCACAACTTGAAACATTCCGGGTGCCCTATCACAGAAGATATCAGCGAAACTTGTGGTATACAAGTGGGACAAGAGGACGTACGTGCTCCTTGCACAACCAACATCCCCCTCTGTCGCAGCCTGGGAAAAGCGTCGCGTAAACCCTCAATGAAGTCGTCTATTCTCTTACCATCAAGTCTAGGGGATGGGCATACGTCCACCGTCAAGTTCTGCAAAACAGGGAAATTGCCTTCTTGCGTCAGGATCCGATCGATATTCTTGTAATCTGAAAATGCCAGCGAGACCCCTTGTCGGAAGTCTTCGTCATCATTGTATTTTGACCGATAGGTGTCGAATGCAAAGCCAAGTTGGACGCGTATAAATGCGAGCGTCCAACTCGCACTCGGGCTCTTCGCCAGTTTGAGCAGGGTATTGCCAAACCATTTTGTAGACAACTGGCCTCGAACCGTCCGTGGTGTAATCGGTGTAGATTCGAATAATAAGGTCATATGTTACACCAAAATACGATAGGTTCATCAGACAAGTGTAGTCGACCTGGTCTAGTATGATGTATCATCGTAAGCTCCAGTACCAAGTCTAGATATGATAGACGTACCATGCTTGAAGGGACTAAACTTGAGTTTTTCCAAGGCATCCTTACACCATTCTATTAATTTTGCATATACCTCCTGACCATGAATTTCATAATACTGACACGTAAGATGAAGGCGTTGAACGTGCGAGAGTTTGTCCGTCAGTTTCGTCGAAAAGAGATAATGGACAAATTTCTCGAGGTGTTCGCAAGGGAGATCTAAACGCAATTTATTCAGTTGTTTCAATGTTGGACTGCCCTTTCCCGGATCAGGTTCTTCTGGCTCCCTTTCCCCAGGGAAGCACGACTCCCCAAACTCCTCGTCTTTCACGAGCTCAATACCACACAACCACAGCTCCTCCACGCTTCTTCCATTCAACAAACACCTAATCAAACCCGTCGACAGAGGAATATTCTCTAGTCCCACCGTACGTAACCCGCCATTGTGAGGCCACCTTCGTCTCCTCTTGTTCCGCCGTTGAGTAATAGCTTCAGTCCTCTTTAACCCATCCGAAACCACATTCCAGTCAATCCAGCACAAGGGGGTTATTTCAGTCATTACAAACCGAGTCAAGTTGGTGAGGCGTGGTAACACTCTTTCTAGCGTTTCATCCAATTCTAGCCAACCCTGTGTCTCACCATGACTCCTGGGCGCATTTGAGATCTTTATGTCCTGAATGTACTCGGCGTACTCTGGGTGTTTGGAGAGAACGAGGAGATGTGGAGAGGAATCCATCCTTTGGTATCGCAAACCTATGCCTCTTTGAGTGGAGCTATAAGAAGTTTTCGATAGAGGAGTTTTTGTACGAAGGAGTGGAATCGTGTTGACACTAGGGCACAACAGTACAATGCTGCTGGGTCGTCCCCAAAATGGGCTATGATCATGTCGACGAGTTCTTGTGGAACGGGAAGCACAGACTGTTCCATTGAACGTGCGGTCGGTGAGTTAGAGAGTAAGAAAGGTAAATAGGTGCGTGGTGACAAGCGGATTGTTGTCGCAGGCCTGACCGTCCCTGGAAACCGAGACACCTCAGGGATCAAAATAGGGAAGCCCAATACATAAAGCATAAAACGGGCAGATATGGTGATTCACGGGTTTCTCAAAATAGATGTACCATATAGTCATTTCGTAATAATACACTGTATCCAATCAATTCGAAACAGTTCGAAACCTGTCATTAAACGTCAAGGTCCATTCTCCAAATCCAATTATTCGCACGTTTATTGCAAAGCCAATACAACACGGCCAGCAATCTTGCCCTCACCCAGGTCGTGGTAAGTCCTCTCAAGATCATCAATCGGCTTGAGCTGGTAGTGAACCTTCACAGCTCCTGTAGCCGCAATATTGACACACTCGATCGCATCTTGGCGGTTTCCGACATACGACCCATGAATGGTTATACTCTTGAACACCGTGAAGAATATATTAGCATCAAGGGAGGCCTTCGCAGGCAAACCAACAGCCATCAAACGACCGTTGTCGCGGAGATAATCAATTGCCTGAGCATATCCACTCGACTGCGTAACGTTAATGTGGCGAAAATATGGCACAAGACCTCGGAAGAACGCACCGAAGCCGTGGTGACGACAGTTGCATGTGCGCCCTTTCCGTCAGTGACGCGTTTAATCTCGGCTGTGATATCCTGACAAGTGGTAAAATCGATCCAGTGATCGGCTCCTAGGGATAGGCAAAGCTTGCGTTTCTCTTCACCGCCATCTGCAAGCGAGGCGTTAACGTATAACGTCAGATAGGGATGGTGGACGCACCAATAGCAATGACTCGACGGCCCATGTATTTGGCGTATTGAACAGCTGGGAATCAGCGTCAGAGTCGGAACGTGTTTTAGAAGTCCAAATTAAACCTACCAAGATGGCCAAGACCTCCACCAGCGCCAGGAAGTACAACCCAATCGCCTGGATTCGTCTCGCTGTATTTTAGCGCACGATACACGGTCAAGCCCTAGTGTAGCGTGAGCATTTCTTGTTAGGGCACGGCGAGGAAAACGCACAGCACAAAGCAGAGATGCAGCTGCGGCGCTCTCCAGTCCATCAGGAATAGGGGTCACGCAGTTGACGAAAGACACCTGAGCACATGAATATACACGCGAGATTCCATAGAACGTGAGTACTTACGACGTATTGCTGGAAAGTGCCATCAACAGTATAACCGCTAAGTTGGACATGCTCGCAATCTGTAGTTCATTAGATAGCCGATTGGAACAATAAAGCAAGTCCACTTGCTTTGCTCGTGGGCGTTCCTGCACTGTTCGCACTGGAGACACCTAAAGAAAGAACACATATGAAATCACATCACAAGCGACGTCATCACTCGACACCCACGAATATGCGATCCACTTCACACCAACGCGGTCTCCAATTTGCACGGGGCTATGAATTGTATCATTCCCAATGGCCACAATATCTCCAACCCCTTCATGTCCGCCAATCAGCGGTGTCTTGGGCGGGACGGGCCAGTCACCCATTGCCGCATGCAAATCGGTATGGCAGACACCAGTACAATGCATTCTAATAAGGCATTCACCGGGTTTGAGGTCTTCAGGTTGTTTCACGGGGACATCCGATTTGACTTGTACAGCCCCGCCAGATTTCTGCACAATAGCAGCCCTTTGGGTCTTAGGAATCTTGATGGCCTGCGGATGAGCCGTGGTGGTGGATGTTTTCTGAGACATTGCGAGGTGGAAGGCGAGTTGTTGTTTGAGGAGGGATGTGGTTGCAAGTCCCGCAGATATGAAACGACGTTGTAGGTGAGGTAGAACCCGAGGACTGGAGCTGGTTGGGGATCTGAGTGAAAGGCGAAGGGATACCGGCCACATACACATTGAAGATGGTGGAGTTTTATACCGCGCTAGGTTTAGGGGAGTTGGGACTCCAATTCGTCACATCTAAGGTCAGTAGTGCACAACGTGTGAGACATCGGATATTCCAGACCGTTTGGGTAGCGTTTGCGTCGGATTAACTTATGCCGTTTAACCTTGCGGAGACAGACTTTTCAGTCTGGAACGACTTGGTAGCTGAGAGGTTAAGTCGAGAACGAGCTGGTGCCTTTTATCTGTCAGTCGGTAGACAATGATGTTGGCCTATTCTTGTATAGATGTGATATGGTTGCTATAAATAGCGTGGCCAGACCATCGGGGAGCGTTGAGTTGACGCTGACTACTGAAGGGTGCGCGCCAGGTGATGCGTTCTGGATCACGGGTCGCTGATTGCCAACGAAGCCCTGCCTTCGGAGGATGTTCAAATGCAGGAGAACCTTGATGAGGTGCCAGAAGGGTCTAGGCTTCGCCCGCCTGATGATGACAGAAGCACAGGATGAAAAATGGAAAGAAGAGCGAAGTCCAAAGTTTGAAGCTCGAGTGGAAGTTGCGGAAAACCAAGTGAGAGAAGATAACTGGATGGACGTCGGATCCCGAGGAGGTGTACACAAGGGAACGTTCCTGTTGCTCCACCACATGGGAAAATTTTGCTTGGGGAATGCCTGCCATTTGCAAGAAATTCGATGCAAAGGAGCCAAAGACTGTCATGCCCAGCACCATACTTACTTTATAGTGTCATTGCTTGTCAGGTAAATAAGACCTATGTGAGGTCACTGTTGGGCATGATCTGGAGGATCATTGAAAAAGGGGGTCGTGTAAAGTATACTTTTAATGATGAGAGGTATAGAGAACGCTGATAATGAGGAAATAGGACGAGGCTTGCTCTCTGATTGGTTGCTCTCTGATTGGTCCGAACACCACGCCTTACTCAGAAGATATCACGCTACAGCGAGCCGAACGGATGAGCTTGGATGAATGTGTCTGCTCGAGGTATTCAGTATCGGGAACGTTGATTGACAGTTAACCCGGGAACAAAGGCGGAGTGATTTACAATGCGATTGGCTATGAGACTGAAAGAGTGAGAAGGACAAGGGACACGAGGGCCTCAAGGCGAATGTTTTGAGTGAGGAAGACAAGGACACCTGGGATCGAAGCGAGGGGAAGAAGAGAAGAATTACTTTAAACAGGGAGTGGTGTCGTCATCAAAGGTCTAGACTCGCGGTTAATTAGCGTTGGAGGGTGGCGACCAATGAGAGCGGGCGTTAATGAAGGGGAGGTGAATGACGCTAGCTGATTGGAAGGTGGGCCAAAGACGGAACTCGCCAGGGCGATGTGGCCTGAAGCGATGATCAGCTGGCAAGTCGATGTGGAGCCGCCGACTGGACCTCCGGTCTTTGAGCTCGCATCGCCGAGGCCCGCATGAGACTCGCCGCATTTACAGCCTTGCATGCCGTACCGGCCGGACATGCTTCTACAGATGAGGAGAGTTGGAAGAAGGCGGCAAGTTCCCACGGAAGAATGACGTCATGGGAGGACGTGGCCGGAAGCAGCGGAGGCAAGCGATGGAGAGAGATTTAGGCGGCGGAGAGCAGGACGTGGACGTAAGAAGGGTGCGGGTCGGGAGGCGGGATGGCGGGCTTGTGTGAGAGAAAAGGCGGTGTGGCGTTTAATTACCCGATTTGTTGTTCGGTGTGGTGGGATTTGACCCGTGTTCTTGGCCGTGCTCGCCGCCCTCACCTGTTCGCTGTCCTCGCTACATTGGAGTGAAGTGGGCCTCATCACTATCATCTGGATACTGTTGATTACGTTTACTGAACTCATTCCGGGGGTTGTTCTGTCGTGTTTCCCATACTGCAGGCTCTGGAGACCGCGAGGAGAGGTCGGTGGAATCAGGGCTTGGGTTAAGCGGAATTTTTAATCTCGACAATTGGTGCCTATATATGGATTCACTGCGAACAGTGAGTTGTCTTCATGCATCACACTCACAATAGCTCTCCCTCTTACAGGAGAAATTTCCACCAGTCCCTCGTTTCTCGCCCGACTTCTGCTCTTCCCCAGTCCCCGTCTCCTCCAGCTCAGCCCACCAACGATGACATCGAGGCAGTCATCCAAATGGCCACCTCTGCTAGGCAGACCCCGGACGGCCGCACCGGACCTCTCAAGGACACAAGAACACAGCTCTTCGTAGGCAATGTATGATATTTCTCTATCTTCCTCCTTCTTTCGTTCACAAATCTCCCCAGCTTCCCTACCGTGTACGCTGGCAAGACCTCAAGGACCTCTTCCGTCGTGCAGGCACTGTCCTGCGTGCAGACGTTTCACTCGGACCAGACAATAGATCCCGGGGCTATGGAACAGTGCTGCTTGCCACTGCGGAGGACGCTGGCCGTGCCATTGATATGTTTCACGGCTACTCGTGGCAGACCAGAATACTCGAGGTTCGCCCGGACAGGTTGCCCCCAGATTTCGATAGCCCCCTTTCGGCCCCAGTCCCGAACTCACTTCCCCCTCAATCCTTCTCCGCGCCTTCCTCCGTTCCCCTCAGCTCTCCATTGGCGTCGGCTACTCATATTACAAGTCCATCTCGAAGCGTTCGTGCTTTAGCTGAAGACCTCGACTATAATTCTATCTTCGGGTCCGAGGCGTCTAGCACGGCGCCATCTTCGGCGTGTCGCAACCTTTTCGTTGGCAATGTATGTATAGTCTAACAATCCGAATCCGCGAAAACGCCTCATTTACACATCCCGTCAGCTTCCTTTCCACTGCCAGTGGCAAGATCTCAAGGATCTGTTCAGACAAGCAGGCACCATCATTCGTGCCGACGTTGCTCTTGGTCCGGATGGTCGGTCTCGCGGGTTCGGGACGGTCGTGTTTGCTACAGAGCAGGATGCTGAGCGGGCGGTTAAAATGTTTAACGGGTGAGTCGTCGTGACACTTGTTCGCCGAGCTTCCTTACCACCGTCTTCCTTTGTTCCCTTTCCGTCAGGTATGAGTACAATGGACGTGCGTTGAAGGTCCATTTCGACCGATATTCACACCTAACCCAGCCATCTGCTTCTCCGACCCATGCGACATTCCACCAAGCGGTGTCGTCAGCATCGATGGGCCAACCATCGTTCACCACGACGATGACGACGCGACCCAACCATATTACCCTTCCATTAGGATACCACTCAGAATTCTTGCCTCCTTCCGGACCATCATCGCCTTATGATTTATACCAAACAAAAGTGCCGGTATTCTCGCAATCTCTGCACTCCCAGGACGCCCATCCACCGGGTGGATCACAGCCACAAGCGCAGCTCCTACAGTCGCCACCGCGATCGCTCCAAGACAACGATGCGCGATCACTGAACGATGTAGACTCGATCTCGACTAAGCTCGCTTCAACATCTATCTCGACTAAACCCGGTCCTATATCGCCGCCGCAAGCTGGCAAATCGGCGATATTCAACAGTAGCGGATCAGCGAATGCCACTGCGCCTAATGATACATGGAACAATGCCACTCCCCAGGTCGAACCATCCCAATCCCAGGTGCAGTCCCAAAAGTCGAATACTGTGAATAACACCGCGACCGCCACGACGACAACCCCTTCGCAGGGCCAACACCCACACCACCCGGGTCCTATCTCACTCCCACCTCCAACACTCCCATTCTCCCTCCCACCCCACACATTATCGCCCCTCCATCACCCTGGTATGCCTGTTGCCATCTCGCCAATTCAACATCCCAGCATGGGCTCTCCTCTCCATCATCCGTCCACCTACTCTCCCCATCAACAAATCGTTCCAATGACGCCCCACGGACTCCCGCCAATAACACCCTCCATGCCTCCATTCATCTTCCACCCTGCACCTGCGCCCGCTTCACCTACAGCCTCCGCGCATACCCCCGCTGCACACATGCCCATGTACGGGACGTCGTCATTCTCCCCAACGGTCGCGATGTCTCCAGGGACATTCTGGGGACGTCCAGGGAATCATCATCCGAACCCATTCATCAACCCCGCTGTGGGCGCACCTGTACATATTCATTCGCCAGGAGCTACCCGGCAGAGCGGAAACGTGAACGCAGGGAACGTTGGCGGAAGCGCATACTTCTACGCGCCGCCTGGACCAGGACGAGTTGAACCGACAGGGTACTTTGATCCTGTGTATCTCCCGCCCGGTTCACAACATTCAGCAGGGCTTGGACCGAGTGGCTTGGCGAATGAGATTTTGGAAGAGGAGAATGAATCTGTTGCGGAGGAACATGAGTCGAGTGAGGTGGATGGTGCAAGTGCCGGGAAGGAAGCGGGTGAGGGTACACCGTCGACCGATGGGAGTCGTGAGACGGACGATGTGATTGGGAGGAGCACATCGCAGGATTCGACAGGGACGAAAGTGAGTACGTTTTCGGAAGCGACGTCGTGGTGTAATAGCGAGGAGAGTGGTGATGAACGGACTAATTGGGATGGGAGAGGGTTGGGAGCTGTGGGATCCAGTGCTAGTCTTGCTGTTTCGAACAGCACTGACTCTGGGTCTGGTATTGGGAGCGCAAATGGTAGTGGGACCGGAAGTGGTTTGGGAGTCGGAATCCTTGGCGAAGGGAGGAAAACCATCTCGCGCACGCACTCAATGTCGGGTGGGCCCAAACCTCTCTTTCTAAATGCATATAAACCCGACTCAGATCCTCCGACGCGAGCGACTAGCTCGGGTCATGACGAGTCTATGAGTACAAACGCAACGTCCAGGGCGTCGCCGAACGCAATCCCGGGGTGGTCAGTGTCCTTTGGTCCCCTCGCCGCCCAATTAAAAGGGAAGGAGCAGCAAAAATGAGGCGAATGAGGACGGATGGGTTGGTGGCTTATACCAGTTCGTTGACGCTATATGCCTTACTGAAGGCAATCGTTTATTCACGGTTTATTCATGAAACATCAGGAGCTCTCAAGCATATGTGGAGGGTAACTCCGTCTAATTTTGGGCTTAGAGGTGTAGATAGGCATTTCGTTTTTGGTATTGGTATTGGCAACAACTGGATGGAAAACTCTGGAGGGCGGAGTGTGGTCCCTGAATGTATGTGTAATCGTGTATTCTCTGCTATTGTCTTTTTTCTCTCGTTGTCCTGTCCTTTTTCCTCTTTTTCCTGTATCCATCTCGTCGGTCACTCTCCTCTATTCCCATGTGCTATGCGGTTGGACTTGCTGATCGCCAACCTCGTCATCATTCTCATTGTCCCTTTACCTTTTTGTCCGGTATAAAGTATCTACGTCTTTTCTCTCTCCTATTGCACTGGCTAGTTCGCTGACTTTTGACTCTGGTGGTTATTATCTCCTCCCTCTCTCTGACTTTGTTCGCATTATGGTCACTACAATCGACGGTCTTCCATTCTTGGTTTTGTGTTTCTACGGCATATATCCACAGTAGATTCACTGTATCATCAGTTTCGTTCTTTTAGGTTGGGTTCGGTTTCATGGCCACGTTTTCCTTTATGTATTTAATCTGCTTTTTGGGTACCCCCCTCTTTTAAAGCGATCAGCGCAATCTAAAACAAGCACCTCTTGCTTTCGCATCCCTCCTCGGAAAGCCCCAGGCCCCACCACCACCGTGGCATCGGATTTCTAGACGCACCAAGGCGACTTCTTTAACCAAAAGGAGGTTCTCAGAGTACACCGATTACATCACATATGAACGAAAAACCACAACAGGTCCAACGCCGCCCCTGAACATTGAAAATTTAGAAATTCAGGAATTCGTATGGTGGAAATGAGTGGAAGGAGGTGGAGACGGAGGCAAAACAAGGAGTACGGGTTAGGCAACGTGGAGCAGGAATCGGATGGATGAACCGTATGGACGATAACTGATTGATATGCATCGTTAATGCATGACGGAGTCCGTGGTTAGAGGTGATCGGTTGAAACGGGGGAGGCCCTACTTGTGCCTGTTCATGACGTCGTTAGTATCGTTCTGGGGTACTTGTTAAGGCGCATGTGGCATGCCGAGCGGTTCACAGCCGAGGTGGGTGAGGGTGGGCGAGGGTAGGCGAGGGTGTGTGATCTAGATGATCTGTCAAGTGCCGATTCTTGGCGATCGCCGTCATGTCTTCTGTGCTTGCTTGTACTTAGGGTACAGGTCCCGTAAGTAGGACTTGTTATATGCTATTAAGTTGTTCAGTCAATTGGCGGGTCCAATGAGGAGCTACTGCCTGTTGAAGCGCTGTCCTTAATAGATCCCGGAAGTACTAGCAAGTGGAGTGAGGTCCCTGCATTCTGGGACGGTGGAAGCACGGCGGCGTGGAGTGCGACACGAACTGGATTCCAGGGAGTGTCGTGTAAATAACGAATCGGGTTGTAAGTCGTAAGTCAGAAATGAATACGATATTCTTGAAGTAGGCAACTATAACCTCAAGATCCCCGGCACGTGTGCAATTGAACCTATATCGTCAAGTCCGAAGCGGGAGAATCGAGCCTATAATCATCATACAACTCTCAAAATATGAGGCTTTGACAGGGTGCTGAATGAAAACATTCGTGTCGCAAAGGACAAGGCAAGTGTTCGGGAAAGTAATATCAACAACCCCTACCTCTAGACATACTTCATGCGAAGTTGGCGTCTATCACAATGATTGCAGCTATTACAGCCGCTCTGCAGACTGCTAAACAAAAACAACCGTACTGAGTAAAGTGAGGGTGCGACATCAGCTCATTCTAATGGATAGATCTGAATAGAGCGGTGGTATATCGCTCTCTGCAGCAGGTTCAGATTGCCTACGTCCCCATCACTAGTACCATTGCACAAAAAGTGCGTTAAACTCCACTTCACCTAAGCAATGTGGGTTCTAACCATTCTGAGCGACATTTGAGAATGACTCACAGCAAAATCATCCTAATTTATTTAGGATGCTAGAGAGGGAGCTCCTCGAGGCAGTCATTTCAATATTTGTCACGGTGGTCATCAAATCCCACAGACCGATGCCGGAACCGACGATCTCTGAATTGTTGTCTGCGCAATTGTGCTGAATTATCTGCCGCAGCTCCAATTTACGGCCTGCGCGAGGAGCACATCGGATACGGTATGGTACCACATAGAGGATTGTATTGAACAACGCTCATACAGAGTATGTGCATCTCATTGAGTGTGTAATTCTCCAGACCAACTGAAGTAACAAAGCGAGCCTAGGGTTTTCGTATTCTTTGAGCAGTGTCCCGTTTTAATCTCTCATCCTTTGTTCTATGCAACAAGACGTGGTGAGTGTTATGTAGTTCCCTACGAGCCATATTCCTGAAACGGCATTGGACATTCTGAACTGCGAGCCCCGGTATCCCTCACGTCTTGGTTAACATGGAACATCTCAGCACTGTCCGAGCCTGAAATAAAGTGGAAGTTACAGCTGGCGAGATGAATAGAGACATGAAGTTCGTCAAGCCATTCAACAAGATAGGTGCGGGAGTAAAATGCCGGGAGAGGCGAGTGTCAAAATTTGATGATTCGCTCGTCATTATGCCATAGTATTTGGTTATTCAACCAATTAACCTAATTCATACATTCAAGAGCAGCATTCTTGTAGCTTGAATGTAGACTAGACTCATCTTTGCTTTGAGATCGTCCCGGAACGAGGTCCTCAGAGCAAGTCGGAGCTTCGGCACCTGAGATTTGTCAGGGGTCTGGCTTGGTTTGCTGCTATTTGAGCTTGAGACACGGGAGCTGTTTGTCTGACTGTTTGTCCCTTCGGCCGACTGAACCATGTACAGCTCCATGTATACCTCTTTCGCCGTAGTGGCCAGGGTAACCAACACATCCATGGCATCGTCCTTGGGTCCCATACCAACTGGATTCACTCCACTTCTGCAACTCTTCGTAATACACCGATCGCAACTCTAGACGTATTGGTTGCAGTTTATACAACAGAAGCGGACATATCACCGAACAACAGAATGCTGCCGGTCTTTGAAGCCTTCACAAACTCTTCGCCTTTCGATGTCCACTAGAGTACCTGGCCTCCGAGCAGACAAGTCGGCGAGGTAATAATACTCCTTTGTTGGTTATGCCATAATAAGTATGGTGCTCCTGACTCCACGAGAAGGTCAAGGGGTTGTCGCATTCAACGTGTTATGTATTGCTACTGTTTACATAAGGATGGCTGAGTAATTTCGCATCGGTTGACAGAAGATGACGAGAGAGACAAAGCAGAGATTAAGGGGAAAGAAACAACCCTCCTGAACTGATTGAGGTGATTGCCAGTCTCAAGGTTCCCTCCTGCCTTTATCTGATATGCATATAGATACATCCTGAAAACAATGGGCGAGGATATGACGCATACGTTGTCCCCAGAGGTCTCTGGACAAAAGTCTATGTGTTTCAGTGTGGTGCGAGCCGTTCTTGACCTGCTCTGAAACCTGCAAGATATCACGTCCGCAACTCACTATAACACAGGTACTATGCTTTCTGCTCTATCGAGGAACGTCATATTTTGAATCACATACATCCCTTGTCTCCATTTCCCATACAATCACTTCCCAACGGTTCGTTCCTTGGTCAGTTCTTTCGGTCAGTAGTTGGACAATGTGAACCACTTCCTTATTCACCAGCTTGGAGCTTCTTTTGATACTGCATCCTTTAAACTCTCATACCACGATTCCAAGCATATAGGAATATATCGCCGTCCTCGATCTCATACGTGATCGGTATTTGAAAGGCGTGCTCTTGATTCACGAGTCCACCTCGGAGCGCGGACCATCTGGCCTTGATCATTCCATAGTGGCCGGCCGTTTGGATTATTGGTCGTTCGTGAATAATCATGCTGCAGTTCTCATTCCCACAGTGGGTACTCGCACCATGTGGACAATAAAATAAAATCACACGGGACGCCTTTGAAGATGCTGACAAGAAGAAATGTGTGATTTCTGCATCTCATTAGGTCCAACGAGCTCGAAGCAACTCCTGCACACACTTGCCTGAAGCTAAACTTGGAACGATGGACCCTTATAAACAGACGTTTGGTTGACAGCGCCACCCCAGATCGCCGCCGGATCCTCAAAGCAACCTGTGATTATGCGCAATTCCTGGTTTTTGTCCCTCGCTCTTGCATTATCCTTCTGTGGGGGAACGAATGCAAGCCTTATCGATGACATAGTGAATGCCATAACCCACGCCGTGGATTGCGGTTCATGTCATGCACTCTTGGTCCCTATTAAGGGACTCGCAGAGCTCGGTGATTCCGCGTTCTCATCAACTATTATTGCTGTTTGCAAGACTCTTGGTGTGAGTAACGTTGTGATACGATCAAATTCGAGAACTAACGGAATATCTCCCTCCATTCCACAGGTGGAAGATGATGACGTCTGCGAAGGTCTTATTTCTCAACAAGGCCCTATCCTCGCGCATGACTTGCGATCCATCTCCCCCTTCAAACAAACGTCCACCAAACTATGCGAGGCAGTGTTTGGTTTATGCCAGCCTCCTGACGTTAACGAGTTTAAGTTCCCGCTTCCTGTTGCTCCTGCGAACCCAAAGCAATGGACGAGTCAAGGCCGCCAGCCATTCCAAGTCGTTCACTTCAGCGACGCCCACATCGACAGACAATATACAGTAAGTCTCGGCTGACTCGCGAGTCGTAACGGCCTTGTTCACCGGTGAGGAATCTTATAGCCGGGTGCGGAGGTACAATGCAGCAAACCAATTTGTTGCAGGAATTACACGGATGAAGTTGGTCAGCCCATCAAGATGGCTGCTGGAGCTTTGGGAAGCCACAACTGCGATACCTCGGCTGGTTTGGTACAAAGCATGCTCCATGCCGCTTCCATCCGAGAGAACTCCTTTTCGGTTTTCACGGGTGATGTAATCGAAGGTGAACGATATTGAACGTGTGACTATAGGGCGACTGACCATTTGCATCATTAGCCGCTATTTGGTTGGTCAATCGCACCGGTGTTACCGATGAATTGACCCAGTTCAACCGTGAAATGCAAACGCTCATGGACGCACCAGTCTTTCCCGCGATTGGTAAGAAGACTCCTCGCATTTAAAAAACCAAGTGACGAGGGTTTGAGTATAGGGAACCAGTTAGTGTTTTCCACCGCTGTTCCCCCTCCGTCTGACACCCAATCTATCTACCGACGTCTAGCGAGGTGGCACCGGTAAACAGCTTCCCTCGAAATACTACCTCAGGAGCGTCTTCACAATGGGTGTTTGATACTCAAGCTGCTGGCTGGTCGGTATGTCTCGCTCGACTTACTGGTCAGTATGTATCAAAGGCTCACCTTGGTCTTAAGAAATGGCTTGATGCGTCGGCGACGAATTCCGTACAACACATGTCTGGAAGTTATTCTGTCCGCGCTCCTGGCACTAACCTTCGGTAGCCTTCCTTTCCTCTGTCTTCCCTTTGGTCTTCGATTTATTTCCCCTAGTATCATCTCCATCAATACCATATATTGGTACAAAGCCAAGTAAGCCTCCCTTTTAGAGGAAGGAACTCGACATCTCACTCTTCCTAGTTTTTGGCTCTTCGACAGCGACGATCTCCAGTCCGTATTCTACTAGAATCATGACGCGTTTGACATACAAATACACCGCTCAGACGGGATCCCAACGGAATCCTTGCTTTCGTTGCTGAACAGCTTCAAGCCGCGGAAGACGCCGGCGAGAGGGCATGGATCATTGCGCATATGCCGCCGAGCACGAGTGATGCGTTGCACGATCAGGTGCAGAATTCCGCTATCTTCGCTATGGTCAACTCTAACCCGTTGATCCAGTCGAACTACTTTGATCAGATTGTCCAGCGATACAAGAACACCATTGCGGGACAATTTTATGGACACACGCACCGCGTGAGTCAGCACTAAACTTCGACAGTGATTTCTTTTGATGGTCAACCAGGATGAATTTGCTATCTCTTACTCCAATTACGACAATCGCACTGCGGAGAACGCAGTGAGCACAATGTGGATCGCGCCATCCTTGACCCCTCGAAGTGAGCTTCACAAGTCTTTTTACCGGAAAACAGGCTGACAGACTGGACTTGGACAGGTGGCAACCCGGCCTTCAAAGTATACGACGTTGATCCAGATACCTATGAAATCATGGATGCCAGAGTATTCATCAGTGCGCTCTTCACGATGTTCGTGCCTCATTTACTTTGTTAATGTTTAAACCTGAAGGCGACTTGGCGGACCCCTTATTCCAGACCACTCGTAAGGAAACCTCTTGAACTCAGCGACCTCGGTCTTACGCTCAGCGCATTTCACAGCTCAATGGAAACAATACTATTCGGCTCGCGAGGTCTACGGGACCGCTATTCCTGGTGGCTGGCCAGCCAACACTCCGTTGACACCCGCATTTTGGCATAAAGTCACGGAGGCATTCGAACGGGATGATAGCCTATTTCAAAAGTTCTTGGAGTTCAAATCCAGAGGCTTCGATGTGGAGGTGTGTGCACCTGGGGACTGTAAGGACAACGCGTTGTGCGCTCTACGTGCAGGGAGGGCTGAGAATAATTGCGTGGGTACCTTCGTTTCTGTACATTTGAAGTTCAAGTTCACATTTGTATTTGAACAACATAGCACGTTACACAAGCTGGGCTTAACTTCCGGAGGAGAGGGCTTGGCCAGGTCCCTGGACAGGAGGGGCGCGTCGCTGACCATTGTGAGGGTGCGGACCTGGGAACGATATTTTCGCAGATGCCGAGCAGAATGGTATGTCCCTTATGAAGCTGCACAATCAATGCTGATGATGCGGAACTCCTGCAGGCTGAATTTGACACCGAGGAGCTAAAGGCGCGATTGAAGAACCTAGTTCCTCCAGAAGTGGCACAGTGATGCAAACAGGATTGGGCGACGGTTTGGTGGCAGATTGTACTTGATGAGAGAGAACGTAAAGTTATGAACAAAACGTCTACCATGTATTGCATTTACCGCGAATCGTGTACTGAGGGCCTTCCAAGAGTCCCAGAAATGAACGGGATGAAATAGAAGGATGTGTTTGTGACTCCATGAGATTGATGCTTTGTTTATCGAGTTCATAAGTATCAAGTCTCGCGTGTTCCCTCTTGCGAAGGGAGCCACTACGTGTTCACGTATCGCGCAAGTCGGACATAATCCTGCACTTGAACCTTGCTCGGAAAGATATCCTAATGATACATTGCGGGCTATTCACATGGGTTTGCGAGCGACAGGAGGACAATCATACTGTCACATGGGTGAATCCTATCATTGAATTGCTCAGAATGTGTGAGGGGCGATGGCATGAAGTAATTAAAGGCAGGTTCCCGGCGGCTAGAGGGCCAGTGCATCCACAAGCCTCAATTGGGAAGGGGGGAAAACAAGTAGGGGCTTGAATAAATTATAGTGGCACGGCGGTGTTGGCGGCGGTGCCTCTTCTGTTGTTGACGTTATACTGAAGCGAGTCCGTGGACCTGGCAGAGAAACGTAGTGTATCACCCAGCAGTTTAGCCCAAGACTCAGACCAGATTCGGTGTAGGCCTGCGAGTCTAGATAGGGGTGAGTTGTGGGGCACAAGGTTCAAACCTCTGGAAGCTTGAGCCCTTATGGTGTCGTCGTCAAGGACATATAAGGAAAGACACCTCGTGAGTCTGACTACGGGAGACTATTGAGCCCTCAAGATTGGACATACAACTCAAAAAGGGCTTGATATGCACTAATCAACTAATCGGTTATTGCCGAGCTATTTGCGTGTATTGGGTTCCAAAGGTCTCGGTCACATGTTCTCAACTCGGAACGAGCTCTCGCTGTCTGCAACGACCACGAGCACCACCGAACCAACGACCCAGTCCCCAAAATCTCTATTCCCCTTTCCGACTGAATGGCGTCTCCCACAACAGCATCTCAAACGGAACTCAAGGCAAACAGGGTTCCGCTGCACTGGCGCGATGGTTGCTCTGCGTGAGTTGTAAACACCCATCCCGGAAATGTGCGGTACTCATGTTATGTTTGGAATTTTTGGGACTTGGAATGGAATTTGGCGCGCTTGTACTATGGATGTGGATATTGGGCATTGTATGGTGGACTTCTGAACGGACTGCCTCCGGATGGGTGATGCGACATTGATACTGGACGTTTGTTACGGGTCTCTTGACGTTCCTTCGGATGAATGGACGACTGTCTGGTCTGCATACTTTGCTCGTGACTATACGGGATTCCTTTTGTTGCAACTCGGAATGCCGAAATCAGGCTCCTGATCCCGCTGAATGTTTGCCGGAAAAAGAGCTACTACCTTCCTTGGGAATGTGAGCACGAGCGCCACGAGTATGAGCGGTACGTCTTTCATTCGATGTTTATTAGACCCGCAAAGGCAGTTTCCTGACATATGGACTCCTTTTCTTAGGTGCCAATATGAAGAGTGGGTTTCAACTTGTAATTCTTGCGGAGTTTTTCCGGAAATTGACAGTTTCGTGACTTAGTTATGTCCGACGGATGAAGGAGTTGGCAAAGAGGAAGGCTGAAACTGCTGATGAGTAGGAGACTTTGGCGAGACGCTGGAGACAGTGTAATGGAACATTGATAAGACGGTAATAATAGATCCCTTGCTTTCTTTCATGAGGTCGGTTTGATCTGGGATCGAACAACCCACTCAGGATTGCGGATTGATGAGTTTACTACCAATTGGTGGTGGAATGGGTTTTGGTTCGGAACTTTGAAATGTTTGACTTGCGGAACGGCTCCCGAGATGAAGTCCGTGGTTCAACAGTGAGACTGAGTGCTTTGTGCTCTGGCTTAGCCGCTTAAGAATTGTTGCAACGCATATTGTACACATCAGAACATACATAGTAATGGCAGGGGGAAAAGTGTAAAGACACAAAGGGGGTTAGAAGAAATAACTACGGAACAATGCTACTGGGAGGCTAGATCATTCAAAACAGACGTGAGTCTGAGTCTCGGACGAAGAACCAGAGCCTACCGATGAAGCTTCGTCTGTCATTCACAAATTCTTGATAAACCAAAGTGACCCAGGTTTCGCCAAGGTACTGGCTAAAAACCACCCTATCATCAAGGCCTAGTTCTTCTTTCCTTCGCTTGGCGAGTGCATAGGCTGGTTCGGTGTACTCTAAGGACCCACATATAACGATCTCGAATTCCTTTATGTGCTTTGCTTTGTTGAGTAGTAGGGATTGGTTGACCGCCCAAAGAGGAGCCATGCTGTTGGCTTCACAGATTTTTCGTACCCTAGTCATGGTCGGGTACGTGACAACATCCTCGACCTCCTCGTCGCTAAGATATGTATTGGCGCTGGTGAGGAAGGATACAGGTGGGTGGTGTTCTAGGACTTTTGGGATGAGGGCACCGTGCATTGGGCCCAAGGTGATTTTATCGAGGTGAGGGGGAAGAAGCGGTTGGAGGCACGGCCATAAATGCTGGTCCAAGTAAAGAACAGTTAAGGAACGTAGCTCAGTACACAAATCGAGGAGGCGCTCCAGAGCTTTGATAGGCCAGTGGCTGGAGCCATAGAAGAGGTCGCCTTGATCATGTGGATTCCTTCCGATGTAGAGATCTTGGACGAGGAATAATCGGCTGTGGGTACGCTTGTTGGGTAAGTCATGCCTTGCAACGAAGTCGGTGATATCTTTAGCGGTGGTGAAGCACAGAGAGTGATAGATGATCGGGAAGACCCATTCAGAAACGGCGGAGCAGACGAGGCACATCTTTGGTGCTACGGAGGCATCGTGGCAGGCCCAGGAAATGACTGTAGGGATGTGTTGTCAGAGAACGTGCAGGTAGGCTTGGGGTGATGACACACTCTGGGGACAGTAAGCATGATGTCATGACAGGATGAGCAGAGTGGTCACCTTTCTAATCAACTCTGGGGGAAGGATGCTTTGCCCTTCTCTTCTAACTGTTCGTAGGGCCTTGTGTTCTTTCTCGCTCTGGAAAGACGGCGGGGAGCAGAGATAGCAAGATGGCCTTGATCTGGGTCGCTCAGGGCGTGCAAAAGTGGTGATGTGGGGTGGGGGAGGGGACACGACGCCTTGCATGGTAGCAAAAGCGAGGTGAGGGAAAAAAACAGAGACGAGGGGTTCTTGAGGAAGAGAGTCTGAGACATTTCTGGTGGGTCAGTGAATGTATTGGATTGAGTGAGGTCAAGTGCTAGAACAAGTCACTCGTTCCCATCACGTCAGCCTGTGTTCCGCTTCCTGCTACCACTTCCGCCTGTCGACGATCTCTTTCTATCTCCTTCTCTTCTTCCATATACCCTCCAAACAATCTCTAATTATCTATCCTAGCGCTGTCAGCCGCTCACTGCTCTAAATTTCCTGCTATGCTACGTATCTGCCGCGCAGAGGATGGCCATTTGTTTCAGGTCTGCAATTGCCTCTTTATTGTCTTCCGTCCACTTATTTCTTGCCTAGACTAATGCTACTTTGAGGGATATCGAGAGGCGAGTATAAAGGGTGCCATTCTGTCGTAGTCACACTAACCCCTAAACTCTAGAGCTGGGAGCTTGGAACTCTTCATCCATCAGGAGACTGGACTCAACCAGGACGCCGTGCTGGCGTATCTTTCGGATGGCCGGCGACTCACCAATTCAAACGTTCGGGATCTTGCTGGTGCCGCAGACCAAGTGCGTGTCATGTTATTTCATCTCCGAAGCTCGCTTTAATCTTATGGCCGTAGACAATATATGTCTTTAACAAGTTCTACCTCGACTACGAGTTGGAGGATGTACTAAAGGACCTGCATGTGAAGCCCACGTTACAGCCAATAGTAGAAGGTCAGTTTGCTTTCCTTCGGCTAGCTTCCGATGCTAACGTGGATTATATGCATATTTGTGCAGAAAGCATACCCGCGACCCCACCATTCCGACCTTCGCAGCTCGCCGCGTCATATCTGCGTACGGCACGCCTTCACCATGAACAAGTCAACCAGATGCTCATCGCATTGCATTATCAACACGAGGCTTTGCGAATAGCCACCAGCAGCCTTGATCTCCACGTTCTCGCCATATTTGACACTTTTGAATCTATCGCTACCAATTCAAGACGTGAACTCGCGAAACAGGCCTCGCTTCTCCAGGGACTAGACGCGGACCTTGAACTCGTTAAAAGAGTGAAGATACATATTGAATTCATGTCGAATTCAGTTCGGCGCGCTATCGAGGCGGGCGAACGGCATAGAACTTTGGGAGATTATGTTTCCAATGAGAAAATGCGCACCGTGGCGATGGGTTGTATGCGAACGCATGGTGAGCGCTCAAATCTTTGGCATAGTGCATCTTCTAATCTCGAATAGAGGACCTAAAAGCGCGTTTCGAGATCACCGAGAAAGTTGTCCTCAAACTCAAAGAGGGTACTGATATTGTTCGGTCATCTGCCGGCGACAGGCGGTAATAATTGGCGCACTCCTACTGCAGCTCTGTTGCTCACACTTTGCAGGTTATTGGATGATGCAGAAGCGTGCTTTCAGCGGTCCCAAGCGCTTGTGGAGAAAATCACTGATTACGCTGCTGCCCTTGAGGGTATGCCTTGATACTCTCCCTTTACCTCGTTTTAACCTTGCACAATAGGCCCAACGAATAACACCGACAATTTGATTCACGGTGAGGACAGAGTATCTAGCATCCGACCCTGCGTCTGATTCTGGTAGAGCTTCGTCAGCTAGATCATGACCATCGGAACGAGGTCCACTTCATCGCGGAAATCAAGGTGGCATCATTATTTCAACCCCTCAAAGATATCAATTCACCGAGGTAACGCAGAATGAATACACTGAACAGTGTATCATAACCGTCCGGCGTATCAGCCTCCTCAACAGTGACGTAGCTCAGGTGCCCCCCGCACTTACTGCGCTTCAAGCCAGTTTCCGCGGAAAGAACAGCTTCTCTCATATCCAACGGCTCCACAATATGCTGTATGCATACGGTGCTACTGTGATAGAGATTGTCCGGCGCAAAGAGTTTTGTGAGCGGTACTGCGTTTAGAAACAGGACTCCACTGATTCCACGACTTTTAGCACGATTCTTCTTCCAGCGTGCCCAAACCATTTTAGAGGTGATGGCTAAGCTTTCGTAAGGCGCACCTCATACTCCGCTGTAGTACATCACTGAGAGGCTTTAAGGGCGGGTGAGCGCAAGAGGCGTCAGGTCTACCGCAGTGAAGTGCACGGGCAGCTCCCTTTCGATACTCGTGGAATGGACGATCCGGTTCCCATCATAGATTTTTCTCCGACTGGGAACACCGATGCAGCATATTCGCTTGAGCGAGCAGATGTTGATGGTATATCCTAATTATCCATTCCCCTAAGGTCTTATTCCATGCTGATGCCCCACATAGCTTTGATGCGTGTTTTAGATGACCTAGAGCAATATTCAAAATCATCCAATGATGACATCGCTTTGCGGGCGGTGACAGAATGCCGTGCTTCTCTGCAGAAGCTGATTGTCAAGATGGACAGTTTGGAGGCCGGTTTCGACAGAATTGCAGAACGTTCACGTGGGTACAAAATCTTATCGGACTCTATTGTTCATTAATAGTTTGAATTTCTGATGTAATCTATCATACAGTCCTATCTGCATCAAGACTATCTTCTTCCCGCAGGCGATGTGAGCTTTTCCACCATCACAATTAAATGCAGCTAATATTATCCATTTCCTTCGATCGTTAGCAATTGAGGCGGAGGAACAGGCATACCAGGAATTGGCCGAACAATTGCGGATGACGCAAGAAGCCAAAGCACATCAGGAAGCCATGTTTCAAGAGGAGAGGAGGACGTTTCAATCTGAGATCCAGAGGCTCAAGAAAGACCTCAAGGACGCCGATTCGTCCATTTCCACGGAGCAAGAACGCAGCAATCGGTTAGAGCGTGAGCTACATCAAGTTCGGGCACAACTGGAAGGCGATGCTACTGCACGACGGATATTGGAGGAGCGCAATGCAGACCTTGCGGCCGACATCGAAAGCCAACGGGTGGTCCTAGAACGGGCTTTGTCAGACGCGACGCATCAATCCCGAGAAGCTGAACTCGTGCGGCAGGAGCTTGCTCAGGTTAAAGCTGAGTTTGAGGAAGTGAAGGCGCTGGAAGCTAAGAACGCTGCTAAAGTTGTCGCCCTCCTCGAGGAGCAGGCCAACAACCTACGCAGATTGGAGGACGCTCGTGCTCGCGGAGAGGATTTGCAGGCGCAGATCCGGGCGGCTCGGGCGGAGAGCGATGAAGTCCATCAGGCACTCAAGGAGGCCAGCTTGGAAAAGGACCGCTTGTTAAGGGCACAAGCTTCAGAACATGATCGCATTATTCGAGACCACAGGGCAGAGGCTGACGGTGACCGCGCCGTGCTCGAACGCCAATTCTATGAGCTTAAAGCCATTGTCGAGAACAAGGATAGGGCGATCAAGGACCTGAAGGCAGAGGTAGAGGTGGCGAATGCAGATGCCGTCGGTTTGCGGGAGGAGTTGCAGCGTGTTGAGCACGAGCTTAGAGAAGCCAGGCACATGGAACGGATTCTCAGGGAGGACCTACGCACGGGACAAGTCTCCCAATCAGATTTCGAGCAACGACTTGAGGATAGTAGTCGACTAGTCGCTCAGATTTTGGATGTCGCGATTACGTTCCGCAATTCCCATGTGAAGGCTATGGCTTCGGCTCAGGCGATGACGTCCCACACCAATTCAGCCAAACATGCGACAATGGCAAATGCACTCAATATGGCGGAGTCGGCGCTTTCATCGGGAATGCGGCATAGTATCATTGGGCATGGACACAACGAGGAGGCCGAACCTATTGACCCTTCAGACCCTCCTGCTGCTTTGGAGATCCTGCGAGGGTTTGATCATGACCACTTCCTCGAGGTGATATCGAAAACTGGGTCGACGATACGCAAATGGCAGAAACAATGCAAGGAGTACCGAGAACGTGCAAAGGGTAAAATTTCATTTAGGAATTTTGCGAAGGGGGATCTGGCATTGTTTCTACCTACGAGGAATTCCGTTTCGAAACCATGGGCTGCGTTCAATGGTAAATCTGGACTGTTAATTTAGCTCATCAATCTTTCTGTTATGACTGATGCCCGATGATATTCCGCTGTTTCATGTTGCAGTTTCGTTCCCGCACTACTTCCTTCAAGCAACTGGACACCTGGCCGAACAGCTGAAGACGCGAGAATGGATCGTGGCCAGAATTACCTCGATTACAGAGCGTGTTGTGGACCATCAGGTGAGTAACACCTGACCACTATTCGTAGCACGAGCGGTGTTCAGCTATCTTCGTGTTCTTTGTTAGGATCCCACAAGCAATCCATATGGTTTAGGCGACGGCATCAAGTACTACATGCTCGAAGTGGAAGACTGGACCCAACCCAGCCAGAACAAGCGACGAGCTTCCTCCAGAAAGGTATCGATCGAAAAGACACCCAAAGATGGCTCGTCGACCATTACTCCTATAAATAGTCCGCCGGCATTGCCACCAGTAATAGCGTCTGGGCCGCCCGAAACCGAAGTAGAGGAGACTTTCCGTGTCACTCATCCTCCTAACTCGCAGTTCTTTCCGGTACGCGCCCGGTCAAACTCTTCACCTAGTGCACGACCATCATCACTATCACGACTTCTCGCGCAAGCTACGGAGAATCAAAACGATGCACTTGCACCACAACATGGTACCCCCCAACGAGACGCGATAACCCCGCATGAAGCCCCACATGAAACGTCGTCTTCTCCCAGAGACACATCGTCACCCCCGCCACAAATCCCACAATCTCCCATGCAAACTTCGCCACCTCCTCCACCATCACCTTCTCTTCCCCCTATCATTTCGACAGTGCCCCAAAACTTTGCTAGCCAACCATCACCACTACGTCCCGGGTCCCGAGCTTCACGGTTGTCAACAACCTCCAAGTTCTCTGGTCGTCTACCGACACTGGGGTCTTCACCTGGAGCAACCAAAGCCCCGCCCACGACTGCTCTAACGGACCAAACACTTTTGTCGTCGTCGCCATCTAACGATGGGAATCCGTTTGGATCGCCGGTGACACCATCGCCCGAAGGATCGGTATCTGACGGTGTGAATAACCTTTTGAGTCGAAATAGAAGGAGAACAACATCATACCACGTCCCACGCCCATCGCCCCTCGCTGGAACTAGTTCACAGCAGACTACATTGCCCCCTGCGAGACCAGTATTGACTGCAGCTAATACTTTGGCGAGCTTGGCCAGTAACTGGGGGGTGACATTCGGGAGGCGAAAGAAACCCGATGTAGGCTCTCTCGCTCCGACCGTTGAATCTCCACCACCTGAGGAGGCAAGAGACGTGGGTTCATCCGACCGCGTTAGGAGCGATACATCAGCTCGCGATTTACTTAAGCGATTGTGATCATAGCCCAGTTCCTCTATGGCAGAAGACACGTTTACGTTTATTGGGGTCACCTGCTGTTCAAGTGATGTGGTATCGTCTTGTTGAATGACCCTTCGTCCCGGTGCACAATGTTTTTGTCATGATATCATTGCATGTATTTATGATCGAAAAAAAATGAGTCTCGCGTGTCGCTTGAATAGATATGGGCATTGGAAATTGGAAGATGATTACCCGATATGTTGCCTTGTACGGCCGAAACACAAGGAACAAGAGGTGCTGTCACCAACTCATGGCAGCTCTTCACTACATCCTACCGTTAAAAAAGCTGTCAAAAAATAGGCACAAGACCTGGACGTCAGTGGGTGGACTCTAGTGATTTACCTCGGAACCCTGGGCGACCGAATTGATATGCGACGGGAAGGAGGATACGTTCCACATTCCCAACTTCTGAGGTCGTAAAGTCTAGCAATGGTATTAAAGCTTCGGAGAAATCTGAACACTTTGAAATAAAGTGGCGCTAAATGGGTGATGCGCTCGCAGTCACAGATGAAGAAGCCGTGTCGAAGGAAAGCAGGAGGAAGCCAAATGGCATTAGAATTACAGCGGAGGTTTTTCGGAGGGCCAGGGTTCTATTTCGGACTGGGTACGGGTTGCCCGTAGATACGCAAATGGCGGATTTCAAAAATGTGCGGACTATTCCGCAGGGTCGTCAAATCGACGAATGCAAGTCTTCCCAGACCCAGCCCTTGAAACGATGCGGGGAAAAACCTCGACGAAACGCTAAAGTAAGGGGTGGTAGGGACGGGTGAGCGAAGGAACTCGCAGGAACGCCGCGGTGGGGGTATGGGGGAGTAAGCGAAGGATGCTCGGACTAGGGTGCGGTATAGGTTCAAATTAAGAGCAGATAAACTGGAAACTGGGGAAACTGGACGCGTTCCACCCAGAATACGATGCCTGAGAAGCAGATGCCAAGATCCTAGAGCGATCCAGTGCGCACCCCGTGAGAGCCGGAATCAATTAAATGAAGGGGTAGTCGGGATGTGACATTTCGTGACGCCTCCCATGTCCCAACAAAACATAGACCAATTTGGCAATCATACGGCGTACCTCTGGAAAAACCCCTCGTCTCCGGTCATCTGAGCATTCTCCATATTGACACATTCCTTCGTCCCCACTTCATATAAAAACCTCACGCTCGCTTCACATGCTCCTTATCCGCACTTCCTCTTTCAATTTCCCTTGATACACAGAAAAGTCTAAATCATGGGTGGAGGCGCTGTTGCGAATGCTGGTTCTTCTGCTGGGTACGCCCATCTCATCGACCCCAACAGGAAATGGTACAACAACAGGCGGTACGTGCACTCTCCTCATCATCATCAACTGGGCGCAAGTAGCTGACGTGGACTTTACCCTTCAGGATTATTGCGCTTAACGCGTGGATTGTCCTCCTGTGAGTTCTCGACGAGGTTGCTTCCAGCTTTCATACAATCCTAATTCAACTTCTTCAGTCTCATCACTTCCTCCACCAACGGTTACGATGGAAGTATGATGAACGGTCTTCAATCCCTCACTCAGTGGAAGGATTACTTCAACCACCCCTCCGGTGGTCGGCTGGGTCTGCTTAACGCTATCCAGGTGATTTTTGAACCTCCCTTCTCTGTTTTTGGCAATCTGTTGACCTGATTTATAGAACATTGGAAGCTTGGCTGCCTACCCCTTTTCTCCCTACCTCTCCGATGGTCTTGGTCGCCGCACTGCTATTTGGGTTGGTGCCACCATCATGTGCATCGCTACCGCCATCCAAACTGCGTCTCAGTCCGTTTCCATGTTCATTGGTGCTCGGTATGTTTAGCATCTATTTTTGGTAGAAAGATGGAACCACAGTATTAACCGATTTGACAGTTTCTTGATTGGTTTCGGTCTTACCTTTGCTGGTAATGGATGATCTGATTTTCCGAATTGTACACCCCGCTGACGATGCCTCAGCCAACGCTGCCCCCATGTTGGTCACGGAGATCTCATATCCCACTTATCGTGCTCCTCTCACTTCGACCTATAACTCCCTCTGGTATTCCGGTGCTATCATGTAAGTCCAGATGCCACTTCCAGACGCGATATGGGCCTAAAAATAGCTTCCTAGCGCCGCATGGACAACTTTCGGTACCTTCAAGATTCCCAATTCTACCTGGGCATGGCGTATTCCCTCTCTCCTCCAAGGCCTTCCCTCTATCATCCAAGTGCTCTTAATTTACTTCGTCCCCGAATCCCCTCGTTGGTTGGTCAGCAAGGGCAGGGATGCCGAAGCTCTCAAGGTTCTCGCCTACTACCACGCCGATGGCAACGCGTGAGTTGCAACGATTGTGGGTCTGATATACGGCTTATAATGTATACTCTAGCGAGGACCCTCTCGTCAAGTACGAGTTTGAGGAAATCAAGGCGGCCATTGAATTCGATCGCACCGTCGCTGCCAACATTGGTTGGAAGTCTTTCATTACCAAGACTGGCAACTTGAAGCGTCTGAGGATCATTATCGCCCTCGCCTTCTTCTCTCAATGGTCCGGAAATGGCCTTGTATCCTACTACCTCAATCGCGTCTTTGATACCATTGGTATTACCAACCCCACCATCCAGCTCCTCATCAACGGTATTCTCCAGATCTGGAACTTAGGTTGGGCCCTTGCTGCATCCTTCTTGGTCGACAGGATTGGTCGTCGTGTTCTCTTCTTGACCTCCCTTTGTGGCATGCTTATTTTCTTTGTCCTCCAAACCGTCTGCTCTGCCCTCTTTGCCCAGCGCAACGATGAAAATGCCGCCCACGCCGTCATTGCCTTCATTTTCTTGTTCTACGCTTCTTACGAGTAAGTTTCTGATTTTAACCTCGCCAACCATTAAAGCTGACCTGAATTTCAGTATAGCTTTCTCTCCCCTCATCGTCTCCTATACCGTTGAGATCCTGCCCTTCGCCATTCGTGCCAAAGGCTTCACTATCTTCAACTTCGCCATCTCCCTCTCACTCATCTTCAACCAATACGTCAATCCCATCGCCCTTGACAATATTGGCTGGAAGTACTATATCGTTTATTGCTGCTGGCTTGCCTTTGAGGGTGTTTTCTGCTACATCTGTATGTATTATGACCTTGGGCTATCGCGAGCAACGCTAACAGACTTTCTCAGATATCATCGAGACCAAGAACCGCTCTCTTGAGGAGACCGCAGCCCTGTTCGACGGTGAAGAGGCCACTGAGCAGATCGCTGGTGCGGCCCACGCCAGGGTCGACGAGGCCCATGATGAGAAGCTCTCCGACTCCTTCCAGGAGCACAAGGCCAACGCCTAACGGCCCAAAATTCCTCACTCGCATCTTTTCCTCAATCATTCCTGTCGCCCCGGTAATAGGCGATGGATATTATGACTGCTGGTTTTCACCCAGTCGGTGGTTGTGGATGCGCTTGTTCTGTTTCTGAATATCAGGCTAACTAGCCTGGCATATATTAATCACGATATACCGAATGTTCCTCATCTCATGATTATCCCTCACTTTTAGTTACCCCCTTCCTCTTCGTCGTGTACTATTAATCTACGAGGTTCATTGTTTATGTAGCTCTTAGCGGCTTTCGATGCTCACTCGATGTGGCCACCTTTGGGTTTATGCGCCTGCATCCTTCAATATAACCTGCATACATATCTCATTATCATCTTCGAACTTCTGTGCAATAATTCTTTGAGACATCTCAACCGGCCATGTGAGCGACATGATGAATCAGAGTCGATGTATCCACTCCAGCGACCACCTGTCGCCTGTACACTGCATTCAGCCGAGCTCGAATTTGCTTTCATTAACACCGACACAAGTCAACGACCTCGGCTTTTTTTGCGGGCTTACTCTGTGCAAGACTTAGTTCGGGCTTTGTTGCGGCAACCCAACTCAAGAGAGAGCGGACGTCAAGATTTCAGAACCGTGTATAAATGGTGTCCGTTGTTGGCAAAGCGACTTGTCTATGTGCTTCAAAATGGACCTGGGAGGACAAATGGAAATGTGTTGTACCGTGGGTAGCGAATAGCAAGTAAACAGCGTTGACGATCATAACATGCTGAATTTTTTTTCCCTTCAACAATTTATTACGCGGTCATGACATGCTGATTGAGAATGTCAATCCCTCCCTTTGTTTGGATTCCCCGCGGGATGCTTCGTTCCATGCATGAGGACTATGATCGAGGGTTAGTGGCCCTAGTAAAGGATAATTTCAATGCATGTGTATCAAATGAAGCACAATCCACACAACGCATGAACATATGTGGCATGAGCGTGATAACGGCAGAAGTAAGCGGAAGTCTTGCTTCGGCTTATTGACGAGCCGGGCCGTCTCCAGGCATTACACCGGCCCCAGCCAGCCCCCCAGCCAACACCCCCGCCCATAGGTTCTGAGTCTGTAATTCAACGACGCAATTCAAATGTGGTTCCGTCCTTTTGACAGAAGATTCGAAGGTTCTGCGATCATGTGCCTTTCGCGTGCCTCCATATTCAATATTCAATATGTATTTCAATCCCGGACCTCGTGCTCGCATGGTCCACACCGAGGTTCGAATCACGTGTTAGAAGTACAAATGTGTGCCAAGTACACCCTGACTCCCAACGCAGGACGACGTCTTTTTCCTTCGGCTTGGTCTCTTCTGCTTTTTACGACGTCCACGTTGATCGATGTTTCACCACCCGTTTCGCTAGAATGCTTTCATCATGTGTTTGCTCCCTCAATTCTCGGGTGTGTCCGAGGTGAGCCATCTACTTTATGCCCATCGCCATGATCATACCATACATAGTACTTTCAAGTTGTTCTTACATCGCCGATATAGATAGCAACAAATCACATCGAATCCTTTCATACTTTACTAGCTCTAGATCCCCACGGAAGCGCAATGTGTGACAGGTGGGACAGGACTCTCCATAACCTTATGTCCAAGTCTTGCCCCGTAAGAATGTCGGAGGTGTCATACTGAAAATTATTGCCTCAAATACTACTGCTATGGGTCTTGGCGTCCAAATTCGTTTGTGGCCTCATGGAGTTTGGGAATGTGTCTGGGTTCTGAGCTCGGCGTTGCCGGTTTGTCTTGTCACGATTGCTGGATCATGGTTCTCCTTGCTGCATCCCAGGACCCTTCAGGCAAGAATAGCCGAAACGAAGCAATTATACCCATGACGTGGGTCCTTATGTTCTGTCAGAGTAAAACCGATCTTGTCTTATCTACCGAAGGAAGGCGTGGGTTTGTGGCCTGCAGTGTGCTTCCTTTAAAGTCCACAGCTTATACTTAGGTTTGGAAGAACGTCATTAAAGTGCGCTTAGAATGCTAAATACAGATCGCTTCCCTGGTTCTTTGCGCTCTGGCCCAAGACTGGTTCCTTGGGACGGGGATGAATATTCTACTGGCTCATCTATCGCGACGCCACCCAAGGTGGAGGTGTACTCGGGTACTCAGGGTTCGATTGGTCCTTCTACTATGTCCTTGTGGTGCATCCCTTCAATCTCAAGTCCGCATGTTCCTATAGCCCTTTGATTGTCCTTGGACAGATGTTCCGCGGCCGCCGCTCAGTGTAATATCCTGACTCTTATCCTATCTTATCTGCTGTTGAAAAACTGTGGGGATAGGCTATATGGGCATACAGAGGAATGTGGATGATCGATCTGACCAAGCGGTAGGCCTACAAATCACGAGGGACAAAATCGATGTCTGACGGTGTATCCTTGGTGTATCGTGCTTGTTTCATTTACATGTTAGTTGTAAACAAGACCTCCTTGGAACCCGTTTAATTTTCCGAACTACCGCGACCTGCGGCCGCCGGATCCCTCCATCCTAAGAAAACTTCGTTTATCTTGGTTGACACATCCATTTTATGTCCCAATAGAAACCCTCGGGTGCAGTGCTTCTACCTGGAATGCCCTCTACTCAGGTGGATGGTGCATTTTGCTTGTGACCTCCCTCAGCTCCGCTCAAAATCCACCCTTTGATTCGACAACTGTCAAGTTGTAGATGTTATCGACCTGTCTTTTCTGTCTCCTGGTTGGGTTTTCGGGATCCTGGGCGAAGCTAATGCACTGCTGTCCACTTATGACTGCTAAAATCGGTTAAGCATCGAGGTTGCTGAAGCAGGTACTATCCATAGTATCATGGGGCCCACCTCGCATGTGTGTGCATCGGGAGCCTCGGTGACGCCTTCCCTAGGGCCTACGCCATCCACCATGCACAAACTCGACCCACTCGTACTTAGGCATCGAAATATTTGACAAGCGTACTTGTCAAAAACGTAAACAAACCACTCTGGAATTGGTTATCAAGCCTCCCATATCTACTCAGTTATTCCGCCACGACCTAAGTGAACGTGTCCGTTGCAAAGCATCTCGCTGCCTCCTTACGTCGCTCATATATACACAAGCGTCCGATCTACAGCAAGACTTTCAAAAAAAGGTCCCGCCACACGATCGAGCTACTTCATGACACTCTTTCCGACTGAGGATCTTGTCCATGAACCCTCCCCGATCTCTGGGAATTTTTGTCCTTCCAGGACCTGAAACAACACCGTTACGAAAACAATAGAATGGAAACCTCAAGGTATATTATGCTTATATCATGCATCCCCAAACACCAGCTCCGCTCATCCTTGCAGTTCCCTGAAGCATAGGTGAGGTCAGCATGCGACAGTTCAGGCAAAAGATCCCACTAACTGTATGCCTACGCATGCTACATCCAGTTCCAACCCAACCCAACACATTTAGATGAAAGCCTACAAAGCTTGGTGCGAATTCGACATCGTAGAATCTTCCGAGCTCTTCCACTCAATTCGATAGGACGCTCCGCCTATAAAGGACGACTATCACCCCACAATATGGGGCGCATATACTTACCCACTCCATCTCCTGTGATATCGGTTCATCCCACGCCGCATATACCGTTCGGCGATTATTAATGAATGATCGATCGCATTCACACACCGGGGTTGCCTCCCATACCACACCTGGAACCTTCTAGCGACAACGCGGGGACGCCACACTCTCTCATCGATCATCGGCCATTTCTTGCCGTGGATATCTGTCAACTGAGTACTGAGTATCAAAACTCAAAAACGACCCACTCATTAGTACATCGGGATATGTAGAATCATTAAATTCCATCAAAATAGAATAATAAGACAGCCTCAGTAAGGGAGAAAAAAATAAGAAGACAAAAAGATTCATCCACACAACAACAGGTACTTTCAAACCTTCAGAGGCAGGAGAACCAGGGAATGTATATATAACCACGACCAGTCAAAGAAGACAAATACAGAAACAAGGGTAGAAGACGAGAATATCAGAATGGAGATATGCGGAACAAGGGAATGAGCTAAATAAAAGAAAGGACTAAACAACAAAGGGGCAAGGAAGGCAGAGTGAGTGACAGTAAAACACAAGACAGAGGTGGAGAAGTACGAGACTGCAGTGTGAGAGGGAACGAGCTGGGCAGGTAAGACACGGCGGGACCAAGTAAGTGATCATGAGCTGGTGGGATTAGCCAGCCAACCCACCAATCAACTGGCCATTCAACAAACACAGAAACCCGATTAACATGTACGTAACGAAGGAAAAGGGAAGGGGGAGGATTATATGGAAGTCGTCGTCAGATACCAATCCGCCTTAATCATCGTCACCATCACTGAACGCCATTAGGAATCACCCTTCATTAACCTCTAGCCATGATATGATCCTCCTTCATTGATTCTACACCCCACCGAGCCAGAACCAAAGCGATGACGACGATTGATCCACTCCGACGCTATTGATGACAAACGACGATAAGAAAATGAAGGATAGGGGGGGGGAAGGTGGCGATGGTGTTGCTATTGTTGTTAACTCGAAACCGTGTTAATGCTGGTTGGAACCTTGCTGACCGATAAGCCGTTGACTGTTGACCAAATGTTGGATAAGCGAAAGGGAAAGAACGCAAATGTCCGCTATTGTCTTTTCCTGAAGAAAAAAAAAGTTGCTGTAACCCGCTGGGCACTGCTGCTGCTCGTAGACTCCACTTCCGTCTATGTATTCTCCTCGCCCGCCATCAGCCCTTCACCCTCCTCAGCCCATCTTGCTGTCCTTTTTCTTTTGCTTGCGAGGTGGTGTTACTGGTCTTCCCATGTTCATCCCCCCATATGGATACTTGGCCTTCTTCTCTGCTGGCTTCAGGATCTAGCGAGAATGCCAAAGAAGGTGGACGTAGGTAAGAGATACAAGGGTTGATCAGAAGGGATCGGACGCACCTGGAAGGAGCACAATAATGTCTCATCCACGCTCATCATCGCACCCGCGTTGTCAAACTCTCCGCAATAGTTCGGCGCCGAGAACAGTGTCACTAAATGTCTTTTCGCAAAGAATTCGTATCCATCTTCAACGACCTATTTTAAGCACACCCATCAGTCATTGGATGCTCAATGAATTCTGACACGACACGGGAGCAAGAACGTCATGACGTGGGTTTCGAAGCCAATCATGAACAGGGTTCCACTACCCACAAGACCAAAAACGAGAACAGTGGCTACTTACCTGATGCGCCCTGCAAATTAAATCCATATCATGTTTCTGCAAAAATCTCGACACGACGTCTGGTCCAAACGTAAAGGATACGCCTCGGTCGTTTTCTGACCACCCTGTGATGTCCTTGTCTGGGTCCGACCACAACAAATCACAGAGTAACCCTGGAACACGTGTGCAATACATGCGTTATACAGTTAGTCTCACAGACAAAGTAAGACGAGTTTGACACAGGGAGACGCACCTGTATCCGGAACATCCGTCGGCCGCATAACTCTGCGTATTTGCTCCATCGACTGTAGGTCAGGGCTCAGGCCACCATGCATCGTAAAAATCTTTTCGTCAATGATGGCTGCGATAGGCAGGCAGTTGAAACAATCGGTGAATGTCTTCCACAACTTGATGTTATACCGGCGTTTGCCTACGACGAGAGATGTCAATATGAAGCGAGGAGTGTTACGCGAGGGGGAAGGGTTTCGGAACTCACATTCGTCATAAAAGCCGTAGATCCTATTGATACTCGCGCATTCATGATTTCCACGTAAGATGAAGAAGTTTTCGGGATACTTGATCTTGTAGGCGAGGAGAAGACAGATGGTTTCTAGGGACTGTTTTCCTCGATCGACGTAGTCGCCAAGGAAGAGGTAGTTGGCTTCTGGAGGGAAGCCGCCGTACTCGAAAAGTCGGAGGAGGTCGTAATACTGGCCATGAATGTCGCCTGTTAGGGGTGGAATGTAAATAAAGAGGGCGTGAAGGGGGCGTGGGGTGGTGTCATACCGCAAATCTTGATGGGGGCCTCGAGTTCAAGGAGAATGGGCTGGGTGATGAAGATTTCGCGTGCTTTTGTGCAAAGATACTTGATTTCGTATTCTTGGAGCTGTACGGGCTTGCCAGGTCGGTTCCCGCGTACTGTTTACAAATGTCAAATGGGTGAGTCAGCATGTTTGAACGACGACGGGGGGCAACGGGGTGGGGCACAACAGCCCGACGGCGCAAGTCTCAGAGAAGCCGAGGCTGTTCAGCGCAGGACATTCGTGGCAGCGAACGAGTGTGAAAATTTGATGGGGACACTCTAGCTCAACAGCTGACAAGGCCGTCGGCCGACCCGTCTAGCCTTGATATTGTCCCATTTTTTGCCACTCGTACGAGGCCAGGAGGAGCCCGCAGATGCTGTTCACCTGAGCTGTGAATGAGGGAGAGAAAATGGGTTCATGATTGTTTGACGCGTCTACGTCCCCACGAGTGGTGTGATGACCGGGGGTGTTGAAAGGAAGAGAGCTCACCTTCGAGCAGACGGTCGATTACCGAGTCGAGATCGATGTCTGGAGTGGTTTCTGCCATGACTCAAGGACTAGAAGACGGTCGGAAGCACTAGCTGTCGGGGTCGGGTGGGGTGGAAGAAAGCTGGTGCGGAGGGGAAGGGTGTCGACGAGGGGACGGAGGGAGCTGTGGAAGACGATGAAGAAGGTTTAGAAGAAATAAAAAGAAGAATTTTGGGTATTTTGAGGCAGAGAGGATGGTTGTTGGGCGAGAATATCGATGACAGAGGGCAGTGTAGATAACACCCCCAATTCCCAAAACCGGCAAACCTCGGACTCTAGCGTGGGAACTTACATGCATCCCATTACTCCAACAATATTACTTATATGTACAACAAAACTACTAAGTAAATCATATCCTGTCCTATATACCATCGTCCCAATGCAAACAGGCCCATAATGCAAAATAAAAATTAAAGAAAAAAAATCAAATCAAATATCACAAACTATACCATCGAACTTGTACCCGGCCCATCCCCTGCACCCGCGCCTGCTTGACTGCTTGTGCCCATGTTTGGACCCGCAGTACCAATCTGTGGACGACGTCGACGTCGGCGTCTACATTGACACATAACCCACATCAGTAATCTTCCCAATTAAAGCCAGGACAGGAATCCTCCCTCACCTTGGAAACAGTGGTCCTCGTGGCATAGGCCGTTCATCCAGATCAAGCGCAATGTTCGTTGAAGCCTGCAAAGCCTGCAAACAACCCCATCAGCCCTCTCTCGAGGTCCACGATAGCCATCTTGAACACTCACCTCAATCCACTCAACAACGCCCGTCACGTCCCTGGCCTGCAGCAAAAACTGCTCGCCCTCCAACCTCAACCGGATCACATTTTTCCTCTTGAAATAATCATTCCCAATCCCGCTCTCCGCGTTCTGCAAAGTGTACACCCGAATCAAATCATTCGGATCCGGATCAGGCAAAAAGTCCCTTTCCCGGTTCGTGTACAGGTATTGCGGCGCTGGCGGTGAGCTCGACATAAGCTCTTGTTGTTGCTGTTGTTGACGTTGATGTCCACGGAAGCTCGAGTACACTGACGATGTTGGTGTGGTTCGACCCGGCGATTCCACTGTAAAACTCTGCGATGAACTCGACATTGGTGTCTGCGTCCTCATGCTCCCCATAAGCGGTGACGGTGACCTCCCACTGGTAGACCCAGGCGTGGTCCTACCACTCCTCGGCACATTCAAACTCGGTCTCGGCGACGCACTGGGCGTATTCCTCTCGCTAGGCTCTGTTTCACTTTTCGACCTCGTGTGGTTCTTTCCAGGCTTCAAGAACCCAAACCTCGATCTCGACCTCTGCGACGACGAAGACGCAGTAGGTGTAGCTGCAGTCGGTGACCCAGGCTGCTGTGCCTCCGCTCCATCCTGAACCACAACAGACGGCATCGGCACGATAACCATCTCCCCTCCAATCTCCTGCGTCCCTAACTCTATATTCCCACTCCCACCCTCCGCCTTCATAATCCTCTGAATCTGTCTCTCAATATCCCTCCTCTCCTCCGCCAATCTCCGACTCTCCCTCGTTTCAATTTGAATTGTTGAAACCGCGCCTGCGTGGCTCGGCTGCAAGCTCACATCCCCCGCACCGACCTGCTTCTCCCACCACTCCCCAATCACTCCCACACCTGCATGTCCGGGAGGGCATTTATATACTTTCAACGCCGTCCCGTCAAGCACGCACATCATCCTTCGCCATTTACGGTCCTTTGCCTGCACACCAGGCGAGCTAAACTCCATCTTCATCGGCATAATTGCCTTGAGGTATATCTGGTTTGTATATGGGGGGAGCCTTTCTCGTCCCTCATCTTCCCGAGGCATGATTATGTACTTGTTCTGGGGGCGAGGTGCGAAAGAAGGATATGGTGGTGGTTCGGATGATTCGTCGAACATCGGCATTGACCGGCGTCTACGCAGGTAATGCGAAGCCGTGCTCAGTCTATTTTGCCTTTTGGCCGCTGCTGGTGATGGTGATACTTCCGACGCTGATGGCGGTATATCTGACGTCGTCGTGTCAACATCGCCGAGACGAGAGGTAGTGTCGGTGGTGGTGGGAGAAGTGGTCGGTGAGGCGGCTGGCTTGGGTGGAACCTTGGGCGGAACTTTGGGAGGGACACCCAGTTGATCCCTCTTCTCCGCTGCTTCCGCTTCATCATGGTTATCCTCCTTGATCTTATCATCCTCGCTCCTCCTCTTATCCCTCTCCCGTTCTCTCTCCCTCTCCCGTTCCCGTTCTTTCTCCTTCTCCCGCTTCTCCCTCAACTTTTTCTCCCTTTCTCTCTCCTTCTCTCGCTCGCGCATACGAGCCAACTCTTTTTCTTCTTCGGCCCTAGCCTCTTCCTCCATCGCCCTCTTCTTCTCCTTGGCCTCGATCGTATGCAAGTCAATCAAACTTTGACTCGCGCGTTTGAACATTGTCGGCATTCCATAAAGTGTACCTGCACCTCCTCCACCCCCACCTCCGCCATTGTCACCTCCGCCTCCATCCCCGCCCCCAGCGTCCGGACCAGTTATCACAACCGAACTCCTCTTCGGCGCCGGCATCCCAGAACCAACAAGCAATCCCCCAGGTGTCCTCATCCTTCCAATAGCAGCAGCAGCTCTAGGCGTTAAGGTCGACGAACGCGATGGCGAATACGGATAATAAGCAGAATAACGGTTTGAATAGATCGAAGAGGAATGGAGAGAAGAACGCGGATGCGGTGGTGGATGTGCCGAGAAAAGGTCGCGAGGTGTCGAGTATAGAGAACCGGGACGCGGACTTGTGGAAGGACCAGCACTCGTACCTCCCTTCGAGCTGAAATAGTCTCCCCCACCATTGTTTGTACTTGCACCACCACTCCCAGCATGCTGTAATTTCGACTCTCTAAGCGTTCCAGTCGGAGATTGCGCAGCAGGTGATTTAGATTTTAGTTGACTCTGAGTCTGGGAATGAGAGCTAATGAAACCACGGAACGGTGCGTTGCTCGTAATTGTCGGCGTCTTTGACGGATCGGAGCTGTGATCCCCTCCGTTTCCATTATCGTAACTAGTACCTCCAGTAACAATGGAAGTAGCATTTGTCGAGAAATCTCGAGCCTTGCCCTTGCCCTTCAGATCAACTGGAGGAGCTGTGACGGGTGATCGGGAGAGGAAAGATAAATCGAGCTTCGAGGTGTCTACCTCCGGTAACCTGTTGTTCCGCGCAGCAGTAGCAGCATGCTGTAATTGCGATTGTTTGGGTGCAGATGATGACGCCGCCTCGGATGATAATTGTGTTTGTTTTAGCATGGAAGAAGATGACGCAGCAGCAGCACCAGAAGCAGGAGCAGGAGCGGAACCGGAAGCGGATGCCTGACTGAGCGGTTGTGCATGTGCATATGTACGTCCTCGAGGCGGCGTAGGTTGTTTCAATATAGGTACGGCACTCGCACCCGTAGAATTCGGAGGAGCCGAGAGCCCGCTAAGCGCAGAATGGTATGATGAGCCGGTAGACGGCGATCTCTCGCGCTCTTTTGAATACGAGCCCTGTACGAGATTGGCCATCCCGCTGCTCTCTGTACTGCTCACTGTGCTTTCGAAGCTGGAGCGCGTGCTGTCTTCACTCATGTTGGGCGCGAGGAAACCTGACATTGAGCTGTTGACCCTCAACGACTCTCCCTCCTCATCGTCGTCTTCATCAATATCATCATCGTCGGCTGACTCATCCTCGTCCTCGTCCATCTCCTCATGTCCCCCCACACCCCTCCCCGTACCCTGAATGGGCAACGCAGGCATACTCTTCAAATGTGCCTTCCCCATCCTCCGTTCCTCCTCTGTTTGTGTCATCGCTCTCGCCGTCTGTGCCCTTCTGAGAGTAGAAGAACCAGCTGTTAGCGAATCGGATCTAGGCGTGAGCGTCGGCAAATTCAACAACGGAAGCGGCATGGGACGCGAAATGACCGTAGGAGACAACCTCGCAGATCCTTTACCCGTCGACATTGTCATACTGAGACGGTGGTTCATGGGGGGAAGACTAAGTTTAGGTGGCGATGCTGGTGCACGCTTTTGAACCCCAGGGTCTGCTAAGGGTTTAGGGATCGACACGGGTGCAAGGGCACCTGATACTGTCATCACGTCGTTGTTGTTTTGTGTTGGGAGTTGAGGCTGGGTTGGTGTCGTGATGCTGAGTGGGGTGAGAGTGGTAGATGACGACTCGGAGGATACGGTTACCGTGGGTTTCGGGGCAAAGGATGATAATGATGATAGAGGTGGTAGTAGGCTCGTAGTTGTGGTTGTCGTCGCGAAGGTGGGCGTGGTACTCGTAAGATTCAGACCAGGTTGCGAAGATTGGGATTGGGAGGGAGCCTGACTAGTTACGTCAGAGTGCTGTTTTGAAGATGTTAACCGTAGCTGTGAAAACGACCGCTTGAGTTTGAGGAGTGGACCAGTCTTTACCGCCGTCGTAGTCGTCGTGGTTTGTGCAGAACTTGCAGTACTGGGTCTTCTGAAACCGCCAGCGGTCGCAGGGCGTTTGTTCGCGGGCTGTGCTTTGGGAACCGGCGGCGAAGTGGACGTTCCGGATGCGCCTGCCGGCTGTGTGGCCAGTATGGTCGTCTGATGGATGTCCTGCGGCAATCCATCAATACTCCGTCTATTTCCTTTGCGCGCCGTGTTTTCAACAACTGCAGCGGCCTGTGCCCGCATGGATGGAGGGGAAGGGGGAAGATGAGGAGGATCTGATTTTTGGACATTTCGGTCCGACCGTTGGTACCCTCGTAGTGGAAAATCTTGATCAACTGATGTTTTCCTTTGCTGTGCACCTTCTTCATCACAAGAGGGGGACCGATCTGAGGAGCCTGAGAACATGGACACTTCACCGTCGTGCTGGCCTCTTTTAGAGCCTTGTTCGAGTCCAAGGTGTGGTTGCGACATAAAGGGCTTCGCGAAGGTGCTCGTCGCCGCTGAATTCACTTGTGAAGGATAAGGGTAGTGTTCCAAGTCTCGGTCGTCTTTGGCCTTGCGACTGGGGAGGCGAATGATGCCTTTGAAGTGTGAAAGGCTATGCAGCAATTTGTTAGTTCGTGACTGTTTTTGACGAGTTCAGGTTCGGGCGTCAGTAACAGGGCTGGTTGAGGGAACACTGAAACCCACCGAGCGTACCGGAAGAGTTGAATGGGCTCTGGGTCGTTCCTCCATGATTTCAATGACGGTGAAGCACCTATGAGATGGCTGACAATGCCTGCATGCAACAACTAGCTGTGGTTGATGTAGTTGATGTACTACGAACGAATGGAGATGGATGTCCTGGAGTCGATGCGATGCTTTTTTGGAAAAGAAAGAGTCAGGTAACGTCGAACGACGTCGGAGAAGGGAGACTCACTAGAGGCGCGTAAGGAATAATCCGACAACGCGAATCAAATATAGGTCGAGGGGCGTGACTGGTGGCTCAGTATGTGGGTACGAAAACCTAAGGTTGAGGCTCGAAGGACAGAGTGTTGCCGTGGTGGAGCGGAGTGTATTAGCGGCTCAGACAAGAATAAGCGTGGAACGAACGGTCTTTGGAAGGAATTCATTCCAGTGGTTGCATTGCCCTGATGTGATGCCGTCCGTATAATGCCTATCTTATCATGTGGATCCAACGAAATATAAAATTCCACAGTATTGTGTAGGTTCAAAGCTAGCGCGTTTTTGGCTACAGCATACCGCCGTCGTCGAAGTGACTAGTCAAATCTGCAGATATAGCGCAAATAACCCCTGGGCGTCTTGGTTTAACGCCTGGCTTATATCAGCCGTGCTCATGTGGAGTTATCAGTCGAACAACTCGTGATGTCATTACTCTCCCAAAATCAGCTGCTAGAAGACTCTGACTTCATCATGTGGCCATCGGTCTAACAAATCGTCATGAACTACATAAGTAAGACCAAGTGACTGGCTATCGCCAGTTCAGGAAAAACCATATCGTGAGCACCGCAGATCGTGCGATCAGGGTGAAGAACGTAAATATGGTATGATGCCACGCACTGAATAGATCAGACTTCTCGGAAATGGTACACAGCACAGGACAGACAAAGTCAGATGGAGACGGGATAAAACAGCCGGGCCTCTAACATAAAACAAAATTGTGCAAGCCAGACAAGAACTGTCGATCTCGGACTCTTTTTGCAGGCCTAGTTGGCGTTTCAGGAAACCGTTCTCTCAGGCCTATAGATCACTTCATCCAAGGGCTTTTACACGGGCCTTGAGGTATGAGAAGTGTCTTTCTCCTATTCGGCCTTTTTCTAAAAACACCGTAGACGCAGGTTACCTCTCGTGACAGAAATGCTATGGTGAAGTAGTACTTGAGCACAGCAGAACAGACGTCTAATCAGTCACGGTGTCTCGTATCTACAATACCCCCACGAGGCCGCCCAAGCGCCGAAGATGTAAGTCCGCTTGTAGCAATGTTGTTTCTAAGCTCTGCGCTTATTTAACTGAGAGTACGCTTGGGCATTACAGGTCGGCCTAATCAACTTCGTGGCAACCAGAACCACTATTTCAAGGGGCTCATCCATAGCAAAATGTGCCCTTACACTCCTGCATATGCTAAAGTCCTCTATCGGGCTCGAAGACAAGACTTGTGCAAGACTCGAACAACGTCAAAACAGGCAAAACCTGTCGCAACGTGAGCACTATCAGTTACGGCACGTCTTGGCGTAACTCAGGGAGTCCGGGACGTTGAAGTCACTACATTTTTTTCGCTAGCTTCAAGTCAGAGCCCGCCCCTCTCGAGTCAAGCGAGCACCAATGGAGTAACTCAAAGATTCTCAAAGAAATCGCTGGTGTGCTCTCACACACATCGAATATCCAGGTCAAGCTCCATCTTGAAATATCTGCTCTAGAGCGTGGCTCCCCCTATCACAAACCGGCGAGCTAGGCATAAGTACTCCCTTTCAGATTCTTGCTCTTGCTAGTACGAAATATCTATTGAATCGTCCTCCCGCTCTAGACTGCGGACGAATCGACGACAGTGATGGCCGCCGGACATCAACTCTGTGCCAGTTTCCCTTCATCCATTACGATGACGTTTGTGGCCAGTGCCTCACATGCACATCTCCGTCTATTCAGAGGCTGCTCTCAAGCCCAGAACCAAAGACTTCCGACCTCGAAGGCCATTTTCTCGCCGATATCCTCGATAACATGCCCGTTTTGCTAGGCATAACTCACCCCATCCAGACGTCATGCAAACGTGTAGGCGAAAGCTTCATTTCCGGTGGTACAGATGTCGCTTGGATATCGAAGAATAGAGAATGTCCGATCCGACAACTTCTCCCGCGAATCGGAACCGCGAAACGTAGTTGATCCATGGTATTGCGAATCCGTAGCTCGTCCTCATGTCTCCTCGGCCTAGGCTTTGCTGTAGTAAGACACAGGCAAGAGTTATGGTGCAAGACTCCTTCGTATCGGAAGCTCCCGCGCAGCCATCCAAAGAAGGGAGCAGGAGCTAAGGCGACCGGCGGTCATGACCAGAGAAAGGCAGGCGACGAACTTACGGCATATCTGCAGCGGCAAATTAGTGGACAAACATTTGTCAGAACAAGCTCAGTGTTCCAAATAGTGTAGTTAGTTGTGGTACAAAAAGTGACAGGTGTATGAAGAATATCTCCAGGTTTCCGAGATTTTCTTAGGTGGTCCAGGCATTGGGCTGATTAGTTCCATTCTGCTGATACGAGACGGAAGAATGTGGTCCGAAAATAATGGGCAATACTCTGGGAAATCTGTAGGCGAGGAGACGTTACGGCACTTTACACTAGTTTTGCTGCGTTTCAAACGTGGCCGGACTGTGGTAAAAATCCTTCTTCACTAACGAAGAACTAAAGATAGTTTCGCTTTATGTCCTTGGGATATTTATATCCATCAACTCGGTCTCTGTCTGGTCATATATCTAAGCTGACTCCATTCTTGACCATGTCCCTGGGGCCTGAACTGCTCCAGAGCAGGACTGTGCTGGGACATTTGAGATCTACAGTATCTCAACAAGTGACGCTGAATAGTCTGGCCGGGATTCCCTCAAATGAAGAAACCATATCCGAAGACGAGTCTCGTGCCTTCATTGTCCACCTAGTTCGGTGCAAGCAACCGTATGAAGTCACAATCAACCCACATGGAATACTTGTCAGCATGAGGTACCGTATTTGCCGGCAAGTATCTGGTTTAGACAAGAGCAACTTCGGCAAGTCGAGCTCCCATTTTACAAGGGAGGTGAGTAAGAAGGCAGCGAGGCTGTCCTTCAAGCGCCGGAAAGACTATGAAAGTGAGACTTTGGGTGCATTTCGCTCCCAGACACTGCATCTTCTCCAGCAATGGTAAACAGATGTTGTCCCGGAGCGAGCGAACCCGGGTAGAGCGTCCAGTGGAACGCCTTAATGTGAGATAAGATGGGTGGTGGTTGTGATTCTGGGTTGTCGCCCTAAAGTGCGTTGTAGGCTGGCCGAAGAGCACTCTGTCGGAGTTAGCCAGTGAACGAGGAGCCCCATGCAGATTGACACCCCGGTGGAGATACAAATGTCGAGGGGAGGAGTTCGAACTAAATCGATGCTGCGGTTGATATAAATATCCAATTCAAATGAGGGTTGATCTTACTACATCACCTTTCGAGTCCAAGTCACAGGATACAGACGTCTTGTCCGGATTGGTAGGAGATGCAGACACTGAGGCGGGGAACTTGAAAATGGGATAAGTGCTTGACACCATTGTCATGACGCCAAATCACAGTGTAAAGGTTCGCGAGTGAATGTTGGGAATAGTCAACCAAACACATTGGTGGACGCGACTTTGGAGTGTGGGGTCGCACCGAGCATCGCTTCTGCACATTGATTTAGAAAGGTGGGCAGCGGCTAGCGAAACGGATATTGGTGACGGGTCATTGGAATACGAAACATATGTTGAAAACAGCGGGTCTGGCCGATCGCACCGTTTGCTTTCTGTAGTGCTAGCAAACCAATACCGTTGAGGATGGGATTCCACAGATTCCACAGCTATTGTGGTGCTGAAGACCGACAAAACGCAACGGATTTCCTCGGATCGGTTGGTTATGTGAACCAAGCCCGTGCTATTGGGGGTTGACAATGAATGGTATTCAATGCAACCTGGGCGTAATTATAGCTATTGCCCGGAGGGGGAGGAGTGTGCATCTCCCAGCTCCAGAATGGAGAATAGCCCCAGGAACCGTGAAATCACTCATATAACTGCCTTGGGACATCGGCGGCGAAGAAGAGGAAGGTCGAACACGATAAGGTCACCCAAGTAACAAATTGGTGCATTGAAAAGGCTGAAGCACCCCATTCTGGTCAGTGCGAAATTCAAAATTTCTTCGAACAGTCTGGAGGTCGCTCCACTTCTTTATAGATCAAGAGACCCCATGGGCGGAAGAAGACCTAGACGGGAAGTTGCCGACCTCCGTTCTTGGGATATAGCGGGACTAGAGCAGTGCCACAGTCAGTGAGGGTTCAACTTGAGGCTACGTGGGTCGTTGAACACAACAGAACAACAAAAGAGACAATAGAGCTGAGCCTAATTGGATGGCGCATGCCCTCTCTGAAATCGTATCTGGAGTCGTGGTCACAGGAGCTAGAGCGGGCGGTACCATGTCGCAGGAGAAATGAAAGCGAGAGTCTTTTAGGGAACCGAACATGAAGGCAATTGTATAAGTCGGTCCATTTCGCTTCAACAGAGTTTCAGCTGAGTTCTGCGCATAAAAAAACTCTCGGCGGTGCTTGCGCCCGCCAGGCCGGTCGTCTAGATTAGGAAACATCAGGACGTCGGGGAAAGTGACAAACTTTGTGGCTATGATGGTTCTTCGACCTTATTAGCTCTAACACTTGATTTGCTGATTTGCTAGATCCCACTTAACGGTAGCTTCAGTTACGTTTGTGCACAGCTTGGCGAAGATCTAGTCTTGACAGAACCCCACACCCCAGCGCCTTGGTGGGTGGATCAAAAAACTTCTTTGGCCTACAACCAGAAACAGGAGGCAATTACTCCCTGATCCCAGTAATAATACTTCCGACGATCTGAGCGGACTCAGTCCTGCCCTATATCAGCCAGATTGAAGGATGTTGCCTCATCCACCATTCCAAAACTACAATGAGCGATGATGCTCAATCACAAATCGAGGCGCTCCCTGAGACCTTCGACCTCATAGGCTCAACAATCATTAATGGAGTCCTGTATGGCGTTGCACTGGCCCTTTATTCCTTCTGCGCCCGGTTGCTCTACCCACAGCTCAAGGGCCTTCAGCGGGAAAAACACATTATATTTATGTTTGCCTATGCTTCTGTTGTGATGTTATGCGGGACGATCTTTATCTCGCTGACTGCCCGGGTAAACCAATTGACCTACATCACTCATCGCAATTTCCCTGGAGGACCAATGGCGTACCAGGGAGGGTATCTATCTGCCCAACCGATTGGATTTGTATATAGCACGTGTAGTGTCTGCATTGACTTGTTGACAATGGGAATACAAGTGAGTCTATGAACTGTTCTATGATCAATATTTACTAATCGTTTGGGTTAGATATGGCGTTTATGGGTTATCTGGAGTGCAACACGGTTTGCCGTGATCGTCATGATCCTACCTTCGTTGCTCCTTCTCTCTTTTCTAAGTAAGTTGACATCAGTTTTATTCCTGGACAACTCCGACTGATAGTATCAAATTCTAGCAATGGATATCATATCAATATTCCAAGTAGTAGTTCTTCCAAACATCTTCGATCGACCATGGAGCTTCAAAACATTGATTGGGCTCCAGTTCGCATTTACTATGGTTGCCACACCACTGGTAATTGTACGCTTGATGCTCGTACGCAGGCGTCACATCAAGTTAATGGGTTAGTGATGTTCCGTTTCCGCTTCTATTGAGTACACAATGAGTTCTCACCCCATTGCAGGCGCATCGGAAACTAGCAAGCAATATACAAGTATCGCAACAATGCTTATCGAATCGTATGCCCTAGAATCGGCATGGACCATTGCGGCCATAGCTTCATATGCCAGCGGCAGTCCTGTTGCGCTCTTGTTCACGAATAGCGATGTTCTGATGAAAGTAAGTTTTCACATAATGTCTTCCTATGCAAGCCTGACTTACACTGTCCCATCCGTCAAGGTCGTTACGTATCTGCTTGTTCTTTATCGGGTATCCACAGGGAGGGCGTGGAACAGGCAGACAGAACGCCAGATCAGTACTTTGCGATGGAATCACGACACGAGCGCTACCACAGATGAATAACCATTTGAACCTCACCGGATACTAATTAGCAACAAACAAGTCCTTTCCAATGCCCCATTTAATTGCTATGCTACACCTGCATGCTAGTAACCAGAATTTTGTTCTCTGATGATCCCATCCTAGACTTCTTCCCTAGATAATGAAGCAGATATAAAATAGGCCCATATAAATCATAACCACCGGCACCTTGGATAATTCCTGCCTACACATATTCTCCGTCAAGAGAGCATTCAAGTCCCTTGCTCACATTGCACTCCGATAGTTGCAATCGATTCTGTATGGTGAATGACCATATTATAGCAACCGAGTAATAACTGTATGTCCATTGACACTTTCAATCCTGCTGATGAGAATTGCATAATGGATGAAGCAATCTACAAGATCTTCACAGTTGTCGTGAATCATGTCACCAGCACAGGAAATCAACAAGAGCATTCACTGGAGACAGGCCCCGATGAAAGAGTCCCCTCAATACAATTCTCACATGTTCAAAATCCATGGTACCTTCGGCGAGACTTTTGTATTCGAGTTCGTCACTGGTGATTGGTGGTGATGACAACGGTGATAGTGAAGATTATATAATCAGCCCAGCCTCCACTACGCACTCGAGATCCCCTAGCATCTGCACTAATGAATGGATGCGATCAAAAAACTCCATTGGTATGCAACCAGGAACAGGAGTCAACGCACTACCTGATCTCCCAATAATAATACTCCTGACGATCCAAACAGACTCGGTTCTGCCCTATATCAGCCAGATTGAAGGATGTTGCCTCATCCACCATTCCAAAACTACAATGAGCGATGATGCTCAATCACAAATCGAGGCGCTCCCTGAGACCTTCGACCTCATAGGCTCAACAATCATTAATGGAGTCCTGTATGGCGTTGCACTGGCCCTTTATTCCCTCTGTGCCCGGTTGCTCTACCCACAGCTCAAAGGCCTTCAGCGGCAAAGACAAACCATATTCATGTTTGCCCACGCTTCTGTTGTGATGTTATGTGGGACGATCTTTATCTCACTGACTGCTCGGGTAAACCAATTGACCTACATCACTCATCGCAGTTTCCCTGGAGGACCAATGGCGTACCAGGGAGGGTATCTGTCTGCCCAGCCAATCGGATTTGTATATAGTACGTGTGGTGCCTGCCTTGACTTGTTGACAATGGGAATACAAGTGAGTATATGAACTGTTCTATGGTCAATATTTACTAATCGTTTGGATTAGATATGGCGTTTATGGATTATCTGGAGTGCAACACGGTATGCCATAATCGTCATGATTCTACCTTCGTTGGCCTTTCTCGCTTTTGCAAGTGAGTTGATATCGGTTTTATTCCTGGACAATGCCTACTGATAGTACCAAATTCTAGCAATGGATATCATATCAATATCCCAAGTAGTGGTTCTTCCAAATATCTTCGATCGACCATGGAGCTTCAAAACATTGATTGGGCTCCAGTTCGCATTTACTATGGTTGCCACACCACTGGTAATTGTACGCTTGATGCTCGTACGCAGGCGTCACATCAAGTTAATGGGTTAGTGATGTTCCGTTTCCGCTTCTATTGAGCACACAATGAGTTCTCATCCCATTGCAGGCGAATCGGAAACTAGCCAGCAATATACAAGTATCGCGACGATGCTTATCGAATCGTATGCCCTGGAATTGGCATGGGTCCTCACGGCCATAACTTCATTGGCCAGCGGCAATCCCGTCGTATTCTTGTTCACGGATAGCAATGTTCTGATGAGAGTAAATTTTCAAATGATGTCTTCCTATGCAAGCCTGACTTACACTGTCCCATCCCGTCAAGGTCGTTACGCATCTGCTTGTTCTTTATCGGGTATCCACAGGGAGAGCTTGGGACAGGCAGACAGAACGCCGGATTAGTAGTTTGCGGTGGAATCACGACTCGAGTGCTACCACAGATGAATAACCACTCGAACCTCACCAGATACTAATATAGCAGCAGACAAGTCCTTTCCAACGCCCCATTTAATTGCTACGCTATGCCTGCATGCTAGTGTCCAAAATTTAGTTTTCTGATAATCCCGCCGTAGACTTCCTCCCTAGATAGTGAGGCAGTCACAGAATAGACGTGTATATAAATCATAATCACAGTCACCTGGATAATTCCTGCCTTACACATATACTCTTCGTCAAGAGAGCCTTCAAGCTCCCTTGTTCATATTTCACTCGGAATGCCTTACATCACTGTAAATACGCTAACTCCCTAAGACTATTAGCCCTTCAGTAGATTTGGGTGGCAGAGATGTGTATATGATGACGAAAAGGAGGCACAAAGGGGCGTGTTCAGCTAATGGTATTGAGAAGCAGTTGAGTACAAGCGTATGGTTAACGCATGTTTGGGGAATCTTCTCCTATAACTACATGTATGTACAACGTAAAGCATCATCTCTTCTTGCTATCTCCTGTAATATCCGTCGTGCTGCCCTACTTCATTTGATATGTTTCCCCCCTCTATGTGCGCCTCTGGTGGTAGTTTCATGCGTTATGATTCATTGACAACGCGAATGCGAGTAATACACGCACTGTTTTCAGCAGACCCACTAGGGCCCGCATGACGATATTGGCGGGCCTCTTGGACCAGTGAACGAGTGGAGGGTATGGCGGATGATGCAGTACCGGAGGGTACCAACCCCCAAGTAGGTCCAGCAGCCTCGGAAATGGTGGCTTGGTTTCCCCGACCACCATTGTTGTTCTTGCCACTACGTTTCCCTCGCTTCTTGCTATTGTTTCCTTGTCCCCGACCTTGTTGATTGGATTGCTGTTTCTGATGGGCTCCCTGACCACCGCCTTTGTTGCTCTTGCCTTTACGTTGCTGAGACTGGTTAGGATTGTTTCCCTTTTGCTGAACCCCAGAGTCCCGCGCAGGTACTATGGTAGGAGAATCCTGGCATCGATTCCACCCGCCACATATGGCTGCGCTCACATTGTCGAACGTCAAGTTCGCCAACGTTGTGTTCGCGAGTATAGCAGAAGTGATGTGGCGCCATGTCGGTGGGATCGCGGTGAGGAGGTTCATTGCACGCATCCATTCTGGAACATTGCACTGTTGTGCAGCAAGACGAGAATAGATGGCAAGGAGTTGCCTTATTTCATCAGAAGGATCCTTCTGTCCGGAAATACGGAAGGACAGCGTCTGCTGATAATCAGCAAAAACGCGAGCAGGCTCCGGGGTTCCGAAGCGTTGCTCTAAATAGGTCCAGAGCGCATTTGGTGTGGTTTGACCATGCTCTAGAAGATGATCGGCCAGCCGTGCATTAATCGACGCGAAGGCTAGATTCCTGGTAGAAATCCAGGCATCTATTTCCCGCTGATTAGCAGGAGGACCTCCGACTTCTACTGGAGCTTGTGCAACAGGTTGAGTGAAGGTCCCTTCGGTGATGGTCCAACCGGTGCAGTTGGCTGGGGCGTCTTGCACGGTAGTGTAGGTCAAGCATGATATCATTCGAACAGACCAAATGTGGTAATTGGAGGCACCGGTGAGCTCGGGAACGAGGCTTAGAAGATTGGCCATAGCGGTCTAGGAGCAATAATAGTGTTAGTCTCGTTCACCCTCACTGAACAGGAGCGCAATCAAGAAGCTATATGTCTGCCAATCATCTGCGAGCAAGGGGAAGAAGTCGACTGCGGGATGGAATCGTAGTCGACTGACAACGTAACATCCAGTTCGACAGTCGTCAATACAACACCCTAAAAGTGCAGCCATGCAGCGCTTTATAAGTATGACCATGCCAATGTATTATATGACATGATGACAGCAAATCCTCGGCATTGAAACGTGGCCCACAGCTTGTTGACAGGGGTACGTGTAGTGCTGTGGTATGGAGGTATTAGGCCACTCACTGAATGTTGATTGGATTCCTGAAGGACGAGCAAGTAGTTGAGTCTTGATACGCACAGTCCTACAGGGGTTATATACCTTACGAGTCCTGGTTTACCCTGTGCCCACGTTGTATTATGGAATACACAATGGACATGCTTTAATAGAATACTGACTCAGAGCTTCTATCGTAGAATCTTCTAACACACGTACTTGAGGCGGCAGCCTAGAACATCCCAGTCACGAGTCATAGATGACTTCCCCGGACACAACCCATTTAGGCTGTCAAGCTTACACATGTGCAAACCGCCATCCTGTTACCCCCCTTTGTCTTGTCCTAAGAATTCTTCGTCTTCTATTATTCCCGCTTGTTCGCTGTACATGCTTAGAGAAGCCGATCTTTCGCCCCCTGGAGGCTCGACTCCCTCTGACCTGAGGTCTCGTCACCAGGCCCCCAACCTCCAGTAACAGTCCACTTGGGCCAATAGCTGTGCTACTCCTTGTATTCAAGCCACGTAGATTGATTATCGTAACTTTCCCTTCTTTAGCACTTGTTTCATCCATTATCCTCGTTCCTCCCCTTCTTGATTTCTCCGATCTGATGTAGAGTACAGAGAAATCCTATCTAGAGCACAACAGAACGAGGAGAGCTGAAGCTGGTTCTGGATTCAACCAAATTGCATCCAAGAACATAATTTAGTTTAGTTTAGTTAGTGACAAAAGGCTTTAGTCCGCACTAAGTATTCGCACATGAAATATCAATCTATACCAATCACCTCATGGTTTCGCCGCAGGTTCTGGTCTTCCTCGTCGTCCATCTCGATCGTTATGCACCAGAATATCCTCCCCCAGGGCTCGCCATTATCGTATCGTTCATCCGCCGTCTCCTTTCTTTCACAACACACAAACCGTACCGGCTGTCCATCCCAATATCGCACCAGGTCGAAGGACAGACCACCTGGAAGTCGTAATGATAACGAAGGACTGAACTCAATAAAACCATAGCAAAAGTCGGTTGTTATGATGTCAGATGGTCCAAAGACAACTTCTTGCCGATTAGCCGCGTTACTGAAATAGGATCTCCGTGCCGACGCGTCCTCGAAGGACAGCTCCCCGGATTGAGTGCGGGACTTTTTCTTGCGCTTCGGATGCGTAACCTTCTTGATGGTATCTTTGATAACGCCGGATTTCTTGGAGGTTGACGTTACGTTTGATTCATTTGAAGCAGAAGATGAGATAGAGGAGGAAGATGAGGATGGGGAGGAAGATAACGAAGATTCAGACGAAGGTGTCCGATCACGGAGAGCTTTGTAAAGCTCAGGTGTGGAATCTACGAGGGACCGAGTCGAAGGGAATATTGAGGGTTCGGCTTCAGGTGGAGGAGACATGTCATCCTTCTGTGATGAACCGTTGCTACGCACTCGCCGGTGCGCGAAGTATGGCATAGTTGATACAAGAGGAGATAGCGCCCATGGTTTGGTATCAGATTGTAAGTCGTGCTCTAGGGTAGGGTCGATATAACTGACCATGCATCAGATCTCACCGTGACACATTGAGAAGGGTGAACATACTTCATAAACTTAAGCACAGCTCCCGTCCCCCATGGCAACTTTAGAGGGCGATCGAAAGTGTTTCCAAATAATATATCGTTCGCAGAATAAGGTATCAGGAACCTGCCTGGAACTGATTTAGATAGAGCAGGAAAAAGAACAGAGAGGAACACACCTCGAACCTGTATACTCCAAGTAACTCCTTGGCGATCCTCCCTCGCGAAATATTCTGATTCGCGAACGTTCCCGTTCTCATCAGGAAAGTTCTTGATGTGCGCGACAATTTCGCCCTCGAACAAGTCGGACGATAACTTGTGGGATTTGTTGGTGTTAACGATGGATGTTATAGGAACCATGGTATCCGGTGAGGTACCCGCCATAACACGAAGTTTGGGAGCCATGTCTTGGAGTGCTGCTAGCGACGATGAACCGAGGAATTAGGAGTAAAGGAATTAAAGTGTGGCGCAGTCTAATTATGCGTCCTCCAGAGGACGTGCTGCGGATAGAACAGACACAGAAACGACCTTTTGAAAGCCTCGTGCCCCAAAGTGGCCTGATGACTTCACAGTGCCACTTGATGACGGCCGACTCTCCTACTCGGCAGGCTGACTGAAGGGGAACAAGGATATCAACCAATTAGAGAGGCGCAGTCAGGACTAGCCTGGGACGGAAGAGCTAGAATAGGATGGGGTAGTAGACCGGCTACTGGGTGGAAATTAATATGTAAGGAATGCGCTGCAGCCTATTGTGGGGAAGAGATGCCCGCTACCACCGAGCGAGCATCCCCTATGACGCTTGACGCTCAATCACGTGAAATATGTCTATAAATAATCATCTTTGTTTCTTGTCGTGTGAGCGTTTTGTACTTCACTGAATCAACTTTCAGCCGGAAATCGCATCCGATACGAGGCTCCTATATTGGTAAATTTTGTATTGAACTCGCATCGTATTCGTATACTACCTAATAATTGCATATCAGTGAATCGCCGGAGACGCCCTATCCATCATCACGCTTATCGTCGGCGTTGAGAGTCCGCAGCCTCAGGATTGGCACCAGAGGTGCGACCGCACCTCAGAGACTCCTCGTTCTAGATAGGAACATCGCTCCGTATCATTCGCCCAACCGCGTACCGCAGCCTAGAATATCCATCCCGCGTGATGTCAAAACTTATGCCTATTTTTAGCATAGCCTGCCTCGTCGAGGTGCTCGTCTCCCGTCGAGTATAAGCAATTCCCACCAAAAGATAACGAAGCATTCTTACCCCATAATTAGATGCATTGGGTGTCCAAAGGACATGCTCTGCTTATAATAATGATTGGCAGACGGACGTCGAGACTGAAGGTGGCGCTATTCGCAAGATCTTCGTTGCTGTACTTTAGCAACCGGTGAAAGCAAAAAATCTACTCACCGGGGAATGCATCTACCGACGGAGGCACATATTATTTTCCCAAGGGTCTTCCCAGCGTTCCATCTCTACGGAGATATAGTCTCAACCCGAACGACGATGCGACATCCTACCATACGCGCCACCACTACTCTGCCTCACTGAACTTCGCCAATAGATCCCGAATTTCGCATCCAAAATCCTCCATTCATAAACGCACCCTCAAAACCCAGAAGCACAGAACACAATACAACTTCAGTCACCCACACTGCCTCTTCCCATCACACAATCTGTCCATCCTGTCAAATCACGAGACTCGAACGTTCCCAGCATCAAAAACGTTTCTTCTAGTGCCAGTCACCAAAAATTCCTAAGTTACACGCACGAAAGCACACACTCACACCTTCTGCGCCTTCGTCGGCATATGTTCTGGACTTTACGTTAAAAATGATATTCCCTTCAAAGACTCCCCGATGGAATCATGCCTTTTCACTTAGCTCATGCTTCAAGTCAGATAAACTTCAGTACAACCATCGAAGTTTCGAAGGTCAGGATGGATTTAATCTGTTGTAAAAGGGGTACAACAGCTTCTGAATTCTCTGTACGGTGTGTTCCTACGGGCATCAGCTTGTTCCTTGAAACCTTGAACGCCACCGCCATCCAACCATGTGAATTTGCGTTTCATGTTTCTCGTATCACAGTTTTATGAACAAAATACAAACAAACTTTAGGGCGATGGGAAATCAGAGCGTCGATAGTCGTATAGTCGGCATATTGAAAGCCTGCAGACTGCAAGAATCACACCCAATGTTAGATATGCGTGGGCGCCGCTAAAGGGGTTATTGGACCTGGAATGACGTCCGGAGACAACGGCTTGCCAACCCTGCGGCCCTGCACAGGTCCGCAGGGGTTCTCGAGAAGTTTCAGGACTCAAAATTCAATATTCAGGTTCGACGTTGGCCCGAGGCGGGCGGTAAGTTTTAGCGACACTGCAGGGCTCCCGAATCTGAAGCACGTTCATCGAAGATATGGCATAGGGCTCGTTACTAGGTATCTATCGCGATAAATAACTGTCACTGTAGACCAAGCAACCCAGCTATTACGAATGAGCACTAGGCCTACGGACCCATAAGTAACCAAGACAGAGACAAAAGGCCAGAACATGCTTTAAAGCACAAACCCAAAGTGCGACAACAGCAAAATAGCGAAACAGCAAAATAAACAAAACAGCAACAGCAAAACCCCTAAAAATCATGTATGTAAATAGCGTGTAAGGTATCAAAAAGGGCGATAAAAAGGTGGGTAACCAGGGTATGCGAAGTCAAGCACGCGAGGAAAAACCAAGAAGGGGAGTTTGAGGAGTGTTCACCAGAACCGTTCAAAAAAAGGTCGCGGTTAAAAAAGTCCAAATGCAATGACCCATAACGATAAACCACCCATCTAAAAAACCAGTATCCAGATGCCCAAGACCACCGCAATGATGCCTCCAAAGCCGCAAGACAACCTAGCAGAAACCGCGCCGTTTACGAGCCCCGATTTGGCAAAATCAGAACCACATGCGGCATTAACGATTTGCACTGATGGCTCATACGCGTCCTTCAATCCCGTCAGATTATCCGCCACACTGCCATTGCTCAATGCGCTAGCATAAAGATTTAGAAGGCTCTTCGAGCATGGCGAACATGTCAAGCCCGTGGCTGTTTTCGGCAGGCTGATCCCAGAGGGTAGTTGATAAAGGTACGAGTCTGCGGGTTTAGCCTGAGCGACGGCGTTGATGTAGCAATAGGAGTTCGACAGTGGGTCCTGCATGCATGCAGCGTCATACATGAGCTTGTACGCATTGAGTGCTGTACAAGTGAACAATGCAGCCGATCAGGTGACGGAGGCATATTTTCGGATGAGAATAAACAGGATGCAATGACAGATATGAGTGTTTGGCATTGAGCGTTCGAGTTGGCAGGAATACGACAATTAAAACTCACCCATCAGTGTATCTACAGCCAATGTATTCCTGTCCCTTAGGTCATCTGCACACGCTGTTTTCAATGTCTCGGCAAACCATCCCATGTTGGCTATACACTGATTGATTCCGGGGTTGGTATTGCAAGTACCCCAAACTAGGGTGTTCATGAGTGTAAGATTAGATTGAGCCTTGTGACGATGAGTGAGAAAGGCCATCCCACATGACAGCTCAAGATGACATATCAACCTACATTGATGAACGTGTCAGAAGTTTGCGACAGTAATGAGAAGGGACGGCATGGCCGGAAGGCAGCGGACTGGGTCATGTTGGTGAAGAATGAGAGGCATGATACACTGGAGAAGTTGAGAGTCAATTGGGGGTCGTAAGGCTGAGGGAATGGTGTGGGAAGGGTTGGAGGCGCAGATGGTATCGTTGGTACCGGTTGTTGGGTGACGGTGGTAGGTGAAGGGCTCGGTGAGGGGGCGCTACTAGATGCAGTGGATGTCGAAGGAGGCGAATTGTTCAAGTTGTCTGGCTCAGGCAATGGGTGCCTTTTGTGAAGTTGCCAAACCTTGCCTTCCGCCAACAATTGCGGCCATTCCCCTGACGAGGAAGAAAAGATATCAAAAGCGGCAGGATGGGTGAGGTATCGAGTAGAGGCGGTGATAAGGATGAGCACCAGAGGTACGATAAGGACGGCCCATCTGAACCTGCGACCAGTTCGTCGTTTTTGATCATAAGAGGACATGGCATGAGAAAAGGGAGGTGGGGAAAGGGAGTTGGAAGAAATATTTGCTCTTGTAGCCGCGGTCTGTTTTGAATTTGAAGGCCGTGGTGATGGAGGCGGGGTGAACATGATGAAGCGGTGACTGGCAGGAGACAGAAGAGCGAAACACAAAGATTTGATGTAGATGTAAGGAACGTGACGAGAAAAGAGCGTAAGAGAATCCTGCGAGGGAGCCCCGTGCGGATGGAGGTTGTGGTTCAAGGATAAGAAAAGTCAGCGTCTAGGGCGCTGCTGGGGAAAGGAAGAAGAATGCCGCTGGAGGTAGACCTGGTTGGACAGGTGCGGGGGCGTTGAAGTGACATGCCCAAGTCGGGCCTAGGCAAGGGCACCTTCCTTTCCTTCCTTTCCCAGCGCCAAAGTCCACGTGCGGGTTACTCCGAATTTCCATCCACTCCTTGTCGGTGCCTGTTCCGCTCCTTGGGTTCTCCGCCCGTCCCCGCCCGTCCATTCTCATTTGGCCTCCAGAATCCTCCCCTTCGTGCTCTCTTTTGGCAGCACCAAAGAGCTCACACAAGTCGGTACTCTCCTACGGCCAACACTGCATCAGATTCTGTTACGTCTGCCTTCGCTTACTATCCATCATCGTGATTGGTGCCTGACGTAGTTCACTTTTCGAGATGGCGTCGGGCGAGTCTCGGCGTGTCGACTGCTCAACTGCCGAATTCGAGTCGTTTGTTGTATATAGATGTCCAATCATCAATCGCTCATCGGGCACGCTAGAACCAAAGAAGCGTGTGGACGATACGTAAGAAAAAGAGTCTTGGTCGGTCCAACGTATGGTATCATACTCTCGGGATGTTAGCACACTATGCAAGGTCAGGTAGCATAGTACAGCAAGATGAAACCCAGAGGATTGCTCCCCTTTAGACCTCCCGAACCATGCGGGAACCATTGACGAGGAATGATTGCGATGCCAAACATTTGATGAGTGTGAGCGCAAGCACCAGTTATATATTGTATCATGTTGGTGGTAGATAAGATAAGATAGCCCGGCTCTGGTCCATTGGGTAATCTCGCATCGGTGGCTGTGCAGGAAAATCATGAAGTCCAACTACAAGGTCAGTTTGCCAGTGTCTAGTCTGCGAACAGCTGCTTACCTACCCTCCCCTATTTCCTTCAGTTTTCGAATATCTGCGGGACAGTGTATCGGCAGGGGAATGTCATATTCACCCACGACGGGAACACCCTCCTTAGCCCAGTCGGAAATCGCGTTTCAGTGTTCGACCTCGTCAAGTGAGTTTGACGCTTTTGTTGTATCTGATTTCTCAACTGAATGCGTCATCAGCAACAAATCCTGGACATATGCGTTTGAAAATAGGAAGAACATAGCTGCTTTGGCCTTGAGTCCCGATGGGAATGTCCTCATATCGGTAGATGAAGGTGTGTGTTCTACCCGCGGACTCGAGAAAGAAGCGTCCCAACACTCCTCAGATGGTCGTGCTCTCCTTGTCAACTCGAAGCGCGGGGTCGTACTCCATCATTTCAACTTCCACAAACCCGTCAAAGACATCAAATTCTCCCCTGATGGAAAGTAAGGGGAAACTGCGTCTTGACTATCCTTCCTATACCTAACATTCTTCTCCTATAGGTACATTGCCGTGACGCACGGGCCGCACGTTCAGGTCTGGTGCACGCCAAATCACCTTGTCCGAGAGTTTGCGCCCTTCAACCTTCATAGGACCTATACCGGCCATCATGATGAGGTCTTAAGCATAACCTGGTCACCAGATTCTTCGTACGTTGCCTCCTTTTCCATTCATCGAAGAATCTAAATGACAACTTTAGCTGCTTCATGACAACGTCACGAGACATGACCGCGCGACTCTTTACCTTGCACCCCCTACAGGGTTTCCGACCTAAAACCTTCGCTGGGCATAAGGATGCCGTTCTAAATGCTTATTTTGCAGAAGATGGCAAAACAGTGCGTGCTTCGCCCGATGTCCGAGCATATACGCTTACCTCCTTCCCAGATATATACTGTCAGCCGTGATGGCGCCGTCTTCACATGGAAAGAAAAGCACTCGGATGAGAACGAAGATGAAGTCATGTCAGACGATGAACCTGTTGCTTCGACCTCAAAGGCCGCCTCTGCTCAGGTGGCCAACGCCATCGCGAACACCCGCTGGGGTGTCTTCAAACGCCACTACTTCAACCAAGAAAGAACTAAAGTCGTGTGCACGACATTCCATGCGCTCTCTAACCTCCTCGTCGTGGGTTTCTCAACAGGCATATTCGGGCTATGGGAGATGCCCGCATTCACCAACATCCATACGCTCAGCATATCCCAAGAAAAGATTTCGTCGGTTGCTATCAACGCATCCGGTGAATGGCTCGCTTTTGGTGCCAAAAAACTCGGACAGCTACTCGTATGGGAGTGGCAGTCCGAGTCATATATCCTCAAGCAACAAGGACACTATTTCGACGTCAACACCCTCGCCTATGCACCAGATGGCCAGACAATAGCAACAGGTGGTGACGACGGCAAAGTCAAAATTTGGTCGACCTATTCCGGTTTCTGTTTCGTGACGTTCACCGAACATACCGCTCCCGTCTCGACGGTTGCCTTTGCAAAGCAGGGAAACGTCCTCTTCTCAGCTTCGCTCGATGGTACCGTACGCGCATTTGACCTGATAAGATACCGGAACTTCCGCACATTCACATCCCCTTTTCCCGTCCAATTTTCCTCCCTTGCCGTAGATCCTTCGGGCGAAGTTGTCGCCGCTGGATCTACCGATTCATTCGAAGTCTTCCTCTGGTCCGTGCAGACAGGCAAACTGCTAGACATCTTGACTGGTCACGGGGGCCCAGTCAGCTCCTTGGCATTTTCCCCATCAGGTGCCAACCAGTTGGCGAGCGCGTCTTGGGACAAGACGGTTCGGATCTGGAATGTGTTTGGACGTTCGAGAGCTGTGGAGCCTTTCCAACTGACCTCGGATGTACTTGCACTGGCGTTTCGCCCAGACGGACGAGAACTCGCCGCTTCTACTCTGGATGGTCAGATCACTTTCTTTGACATTCAAGAAAGTAAACAGACAAACGTTATTGATGGACGGAAGGATGTCTCGGGTGGGCGTAAGGCTGATGATCGCGTCTCTGCTGCGAACAGCTCTTCTGGAAAATCGTACAACAGTCTATCGTATACAGCTGATGGACGGTGTCTACTTGCTGGAGGAAACAGCAAATATGTGGTGCTATATGATGTGCGGGAAGGCGAGGGGGTCATGGTGAAGAAGTACCAAATCAGTCAAAACCTTTCCTTGGACGGGACGGAAGAGTTCTTGGATAGCCGGAAAGTCAACGACGCCGGTATCAATACGGACCTTATCGATACTCGGGGAGACGAAAGCGACCTTGAAGACAGGTTGGATCACAGTCTGCCAGGAGCAAGCCGAGGAGCAGGCGATATGTCCGTCCGTCGTTACCGACAAGAAGCACGAACAAAATGCATCCAGTTCTCACCGACGGGTAGAGCATGGGCAGCGGCGTCGACAGAAGGACTCTTGATCTACTCTCTCGATGAATCCGTCTCCTTCGACCCATTCGACCTCTCTATCGACCTGACGCCTCAGGCCATCCTGGATGTTCTGGCGAGTCGGGAGTATCTCAAAGCTCTGGTCATGGCATTCCGGCTGAATGAGAAGACGCTTATCCAAAAGGTGTACGAGAGCATCCCGAGAAGTGATATTCGGTTGATTTCGCGTCAGCTGCCGGCGATGTACATCCCCCTTTTGCTACGGTTTGTGGCAGAGCATTTGGAGCGAAGCCCACATTTGGAGTTTGATCTTGTGTGGGTGAATACGTTGTTGATGGCTCATGGACGGATGCTCCGGGATCGATCAGGCGAGTATGCAAGCGTGTTCCGCGTGCTACAAAAAGGGCTTGGGGATTTCCAGCAGTCGATTTCGAAAGTGTGAGTAGGATTCCCCTCTGGGCTTGGGATGTGTTATCCTTTTTGAGGAATGCGGGTGACTAATTGGATTGTTCTTCGGATTTCCCAGGTGTGAGGAAAACACGTCAACCCTCAGGTATTTGATTGATCAATCTAAATCCTACCAAGAAAAAGACGTAGAGATGGTGGCGGTTCCCTAACGTGATGGGCCTCGAGGTTGTTTGACAGCGCACAACACACGATTTGATTTCATATGTACGTTGCTTCCCTGACATCCATCGAACTATGTTTATGTATTGGCTAGGTGGAGCTTTCTCTGTAGATTGGCCTGAACGGTTCCGCAATCTGACGTTCTATTCAATCTGCCTTCGCGGCTCCAGCTGGAAGAGCACCAATTTAATTTTTTGAATTGTATGGACCTTGATAAGACAAGAAACACACCTCCCTGCTTCACGTCGTGCTTTCCCCCAAAATAAATCAGGGCGGCTAGTGCAACAGCACCTGATGCCCCGAGAAGCTACACAACCAACGGAGGATCGAAGTCCAAGAGAGGTAGACATGAGTGAGAACACGTTCAGATTTACACTTTAAGCAGGAGTCTGGACAGACTATGATTGTCTGATACTCACGAAACTCGTTTTACCTTGTCCCCCGAAGAATCTTCCTGCACCGCCAGGACTGCCTCCACCATACCCGTTATTTCCTGTTCTTCGGGTCGGATACATCGTTGGGAACTGTTGCGCCGTGTGTGTGGGACTTCCTGTTTCGCTGGGGTGGCCTGATCGATGAACAGAAATTGATGAAATCGGGATAGGTATGAGTTTGCGGGGTAAGAACTTAGCGTGGTTTTATAACGGACGAAGAAACACTGTCAGACCAATTCATGCACCAGGCTTGGAGAACGGCTGATGTCATGGCTGAAGTAGATATGGAGGCCTTCTCCAATGTTATCACTGTCGTGGTGCAAGTCATCGCGGTGGATACCTTGGGAAGATGCTTGGTGATAAGGATCTTGCTCTGAGTCCTTCGCGAAAAGGCGTAAGTGTTATGTTACTTAACTTTGTCATCGGCGAAAGTTAAGAATCAATATATTTGGTCACTTTGAAGCACGAAACTTAGAAATTCAATGGGAAATAATTACGATGATAGTACATGAAGTAGTTGGAATGTACGATGAACGATGCCGGCACCTCATTCAATAGTCGCCACCTCTTTGATCACCAGCTCATCGTTATTTAGGCTAGAGAAACCCATACGTAGGGGTGAGAAACCAGTTCCAGAAGTCCTAGACATTCTTACTTTTCCTTTCAGCGGAAGTATTGGGGCGCTTGTCTTCGTTAGCGAAACCAACATAGTAGACAAGGCCCGTAAGACCAATTAGACCGGCAATTCCCATCATCTGTAGTATACCAACACGTGTCGATACAATTGTCGCAAGCGGTAAGAATTCCGCAGACGCACCACCCTCTGGTTCTCTCTCTTGACCTTGGCAGGATCTTTGTTGGCTCCAGCAGCCATTTGGCGGACGATGCGTGATGCGAACATGTTGAGCAGGAATTGGCCGTTGCAGCAGAAGGTTGGTCGGGTTACAAAGCGTTAATCCACGCTCTATATATGAGTCTCGTGAGTTCTTGTATATATAGTCTGCGTAGAGGTTGATGTCATAGGAACCACTTTAGGTGGATACCTTCTGCATCAACGCAGCTAAGGGGGAGTTGTCGGGAGTCCAGGTCCCAGCCTCATCTACGAATGTTCTGGAACCGTTGATATTGCTCAGAGGGAAGATGGGATTTGGATTACGAGACATTCGCAGAGGAAGTGGTGAAGCTTCTCGACTGGTTTCGCCAGGCACTGGACTTGTGGGCACGTGAGCTGTGGCGGCGGCCCCTGACGGTTTAGCCCCGTGGTCTGTGAAGAGAAACTTATTCTACTCACTCTTAAGACATTCTCACAGCACTCACCCCAAGTAAAGGCCAGCAACTCCCTAATGTGCTTGACTAACCGCGTTCTGTTAGGTTCAGTCTGGGATCCTAGCTTGGCAATTGATCAAGCCGAAATCCTGCGGTATCCCAGTCACAAGAGTTGAATCATCATATACCTTCATAGTGGCCTAACGCTTTTGAAACAGTTGACGCTGGCCGGGAATCTCGGCCAATATAACGGACTAGATCTCCTCCAAATTGCGCCAGGATGCAATTGCCCAGCCCATGAACATCGACTTACAGACACACTCTCAACTGGTCTTAACGTCACAGATGGGTTCCCTTCGTCTAGAGGATTCATGGGGGTCAACTGAAGTTAGGTAACCCCTTCGAGAAAACGGATTCACAGCGGCCGACCATCCCTGTAATGTTTTGCGGTAGGCATGTACCATTGTCCTGTAGGAGTTGGTGTTAACGTCACCCCTATGCATGACTAACATATAGATCCTAGCCCCCTGAACAATTGCTTAGGGTGGCGGTGGCTATGTGTGAAGCATGTCCCGTCATTGTTTGTGAACATCAATGCTTTGTTCCATTCTCGAATAACGTTACCCCTACAGTTACCCTGCCGCTAGTGACTGCGGACGCGATTCCCATCGCTAAAAGTCGAAATTCGGTTCAATTGCTGGCTAACCGACGAGATAGTCGACGGTGAAAATTTCTACCCACAGCTTGGATTACGGAAGCCGCCTCATGCTGAAACTAGTCTGTGCTTCCACACTGGCGGACATTCTTACAGCCAAGACGACTCCGTCGACTATCGCTCACGGTAACGGCCTCATATCACTTCCGAGCAAAGCGCACCATGACGCTGAGGTTGATTCCCCTACATTCCTGCTGGTATCTTCAGGGGCATATTTCCTATTGACTGAGCGGTGAAGACTTTGCTCTCCCTGACGCTTCCTGCGCTTTCGAAAAGGGACAGTAGTATTGATGCCACTTCTATTCTTCTTGATCGCAGAACCACGACGAAATCACCTGCGAATGCTTCACCGAGTTAGCTGGAAGACAGAAGCTCTGGTTCAGTGACTATAAACTTCCAGGCTCAGCGGCACTATTCATCGGTGCGAATTTGACCAGTTGACGCCAAGCGTCAGGTTCTTAGTAACTTGGGATACCCATTGCATCCGCGACAGTGCTGGTGACACCGACAGTTTCTGTTCAGTTACCAATCAGGAATCTACTCCCCTCGGACCTGTTTTTAATAAATCCATAAACAAGCCGTGAGATGAGCTGAAAATTTGCGGTTGAGACAGTTGCCATTGCAACGGGGGTGGGTGTCTGGCAACGCAGTCAGCTCCCGTCCATTACTGTAAAGCTTGATGGTAATATCACACAAGCAGTCGTGGGGAATAACATTTCTATAGCATAGATGATGGGAAATGAATGGAGTGACCACCAGTGGTTACTTCGAGCCAGGATTTTCCCCGCGAAATCCCTATGTGCTCGCTGTTTGCGGCGATAGATTGAGATAGAAACTCGACGATACATCCAGCATCCGTGGCTGTGTCTGGCCCGAATGACCCCGCAGTAGATCAGTACCTGTGCCTAACGGGCACCACCTGAAGCTGCCTCATGTGGCTCCTTCAAACTCGGTCCTCAAGGCATCGGGGCTTCCTGGTTCTTGGTATGATATTTTGAGGCGAATATAGACTGGCTGTAGACTTATCAGTGCAACTCAGTTCTACTACTTACGGTCAGATCGCAGTTTTAGGAACCTGTCCTAAACGAAGGAACCCGCGATCCTCCTGTATTCTATGAAGAAGCTGAGTCTAGGTCCTAGGACGAGGCCGCTTCCAGATGGCATATCTCCGGACGTACTCTATTCACTCCCGATCCCTGAATGAACGTCGTGGAAACACTGTGTCTGCATATGGCTGCCTGAAACGAAACCTTCTGCCGGCCATGTTGCATGTTTTCTTGCCTCGTAGGATCCTAGAAGGTGAGATGAAGGAAGGGGGTCTATATCTGCTTTGAAATTGCTGTGACATCGCCAAAAAAAATCAGAAAGTCAACTTTCGAACGAATACTTGGACTTTGACATCGGGTACTTGGATCAGCTTTCCGAGTTCCGTTTGAAATGATTTGCGACCGAAGTTAGGGTGGTTGAATATAGGAGCATGGTCCGAGTCTGTGATACCGAATCACCTTCAGATTATTCCGAGGCGAGACATAAAACTGGCAGTGTATAAGGAGCTCCTAAAATCCAGTCACAAGAGATGGTCATCAAGAGGGAAGCTCTCATATCGTTCCAACCGCGGGTTTTTTCAGTGAGAAAGAAGAACATGGCTGTTTTCGAGGGAATTCCATTCGATAAGCGGCATAGGAAAGCAATCGGCAGTAAAGAAGTTAATGGCGGTACCATCTCGCCGTAGCCGCGACTCACAAGAGTCCGTAAGACCTTGCGATGTCCGAGGCCCTGTGTTGCAGGCCAAGATAATGGACGCGCAGCCCGAGAGTGCGAGTTTTAGGTTCATCATCTCGGCCATGTGTTGTTTAGCCTGAGTTCCTGCCGAGGAGGCCTTCCCAGGTCTGTAGTCGGGATCCCATCTCGTGTACTTACTAATGCTGCATTTTCCATGATTCCTGGCTGAGGCCTGTGGGGGAAAAATATGGCAACGGTGCGAGAGCCGCCACCAAGATGTTGCTGAGCAGTTGACATCGAAGTTTGAAGAAGTCCCTTGCCGATCAACCGACAAGCGGGAAAACCTCCTAGGATTCATCCGTACGTCTAGAGTTCCCGAGCCCCCTATGAGGGGTAAAAAGGCGCCAATAGAAGAGCAACGGAGAACCGGACAGCGAGTGACTTGCGTCCAGAGAAAACTCACTGATTGACCAGAAATGTTCTTGAGAAAGCAAGACGTTCAGCACTTAACCACGGCTAGCTCTGTGGATCCAGATTTGACGTGTAAAGGCACGCGCTCATATGCCAAATCAAGGTTCAACGTTCATCAAGTGTGATCAATTTATAGACACTGATCACCGCCACGAGAATTGGGGTGCTGATGGGAGGGGAAGAGTCAAGTCCTTCTGAAGAACATCTTCGTTTCGGTCATGAATTGATGACACTCACCCAGTGCGACTGATCGGCTCTTAGGGGTCGTGCCCGGTTGGACGTGTGTCTTGGCCCACTCGACGTAGATCCTCACCAAGTTCCATCGGATCCTGGAATGCCATTTGGTGGATCGCCTCATGGTCTCAGTTGGTGGCCATAGAGAGGGGACCAGGCGCATGGGAGTGTAGTGGCGCGATCTGCAGGCTTGAGGTGCCTCGTTGCGTTGCCGGAGAAGCCTGCTAGAATAGCCAAAGGTCATGAGGAGGGTTCTTGTCCGGTTTGGTCTGAGCGTTCGCAGTATCTCAGACCCGGGAGTGAGGATCCTGGACAATGGCAGTGCCTCCTCGTTCCCTACGGTGACCGAATGGCCTGGGGAAAAGGGGATTGACAGCGTGTATAGTAGTCCTTTTCGCGATCCTGATTTTTTCTGAAACCTGCCAGGTTTAACTGGTTGGGTTGGCGAGAGAGAAAGAGCCGAGGAGCGACGTTTAGGCCATGTTTCACGGAAATTCAGGTATCCCATTCGGTATTTTTACATTTACAGCTATTCAAGGCTACAATCGGTACGGCGAGGGAGCAAGCGTTGACAAAAGGACATCGCAAGGCAGGAAGAAAATACCGACCACTAGTTTCTGAGTCGCGGCGTTCCAATTCCCAGTGATCCGCATTCAAAGAATCCGCCTGAGCACTTTCTCATTCTGAACAGTGTAGGCGCATCTGCTCAAATGCTTCCGGCCCGGCCCCAGTATCGGCCTTTCTCCTTCGTGTTTTCATCTCCGCGAAGTTCGAGGGAAATCTTGCGTGTGAATACTGTAATGTGATAAACGGGAGGAATAACGTCAATGTCATATCTATAACAGATAGGATGAATGTTTTCATGTCCATGTCTTGACTTATCTGTGGAGCGAACTCCCTTTTGCCATACTGCTTGAGTTAAAACGGTACTGATAGCAAATGTGACAGTTTGGCCGTTTTGCGTACGAGAGTGAAACCCTCGACGAAAACGATTGGTCGCTCGATCCCTACAGCAACCGAACGAGAGCGCATTTGCCTAGTTAACGAGAACGGGGCTTCACACAAGCCGAAGTCCGCCAACGACAACCGGAACATAGGAATTTTCGTGGTTTGGCCGCCACCTCCGTGTTCCTCCGTGCTTGACCCTCCCAAGTCCTCTGGTCAATGGTAGACGCAACTTTTGCGTCGTTTCAACGATATCAGTGATGATGTGCTCTGCAACATTTTGTTCGCCTCCGGGGATATGGAACTCACTGACAGGGTGTCTAGGTAAACCGGCGCAGTGGCAAGTATCAATATCGGGCCTGCCACCAAGCGCCTCATCGAATTATGTAAGCATTCCGGCAAGCCACATGATTAAACTAAGTCCAAGATTCCTCTCAGCCGGTTCTTCGCGCTATGACTCGTGAGGATACCCGCACTATTCTCGCTTGTCGTTCCATAGCGCTGGATATTGTAACCAACCTGGAGGACAAGTATATACCTCCTTATACAGATTTTACAACGCGTCAGTCATGGCGGGCAACTGTCATCCTGCGTGACGATTTACAACACAAGATCACAAGCCAGTTTCTTGGGTGGAAGATGAGGAGGACGAGAGTTGAAGCTGAAGGACAATGGGGTTAGCGACAGGCAGGGATACAGATGCCTGTGAAAGCTGCGCCTCTTGTTGCGGCTTGTTGCTTGCAGTGACAAGTTGCCAAGCAGGGTAGCAGCAGATCATGTTGGTCTGGACGACCAGGTGAACAATGACGTCCGGATGACGTTGTCCCTGATGTCATTTGCTGATTGTGGTCCTCGTGTTGTTGTGTCTCTTCTCTCCTCGGTGTAACAATGTCCCCCCACACAGAAGTTTATCGCAGAAGCACAAGAATTGATGTCCACCATCCAATAAGTTAGTTACACGACGCAGTGTGTATACTGAAGACGAATTATCAGATATATATCCATACATTTCAATGCCAAACATACTGTTAGGAAAACCCAACAATGTAGTTCCTAAATCCCAACGCGAAAGAAAGAGACAAGAGAACAAGGGAATGCAAAGGTGTAGCACTACAACTGTCCAAGGGTGTATGCGGTGTTGCTATGAACAAGAAAAAAAAAATGCACTGAAAGGCCAAGTTCGTGGTTCCAGTTTGTCCCAGCCAAGAGGTGCATGTGAAGATGGACGACATCCAAGTCCATGTATTCCCTCACGCGACCGGCGAGTCGCAAGTGACCAAGAAGCGAAGTCGCGGTGATGTAGTGTTGAGTTCGATAGCGAATGACGTGTCGCGAACGCTGGGCCGGCGATACGTAGGAGGAATGATCATGAGGGTCGGTTTGGTGTGCTGGTTTGAGACTACTGATGTCCTCTATGTGGTGGGAATAGCAGCCACGGCATGACACAAGATGCAAGGCAGGTGCCAATAAATAGGTGTGTGAGGTGTATGAGAAGTCGGTATCAGGTCAGGCCAGCAGAGTAGTGTGGGGTGGCCCGGAAGACGGAGGTATGAACGGGATGATGATGATGCCAAGTCGCCGCATCCATGAACAGGGGTTGTCTTATCTGCGTGCAATGTAGCGCCAGTACTTGGCGTTGGGAGGCTGTGAACAGGGCCTCAGCATCCAATCCTTCGGAGAAAATTAAGTTTACTGACCTCAGTGCCTGGAGTCGAGTCGTCTACATAGCGGACTTGTCAGAAAACAGTGAAGCCATCCGCGGGAGAAATGACTCACGATCTCTGATACACTCCCAGATGTCGACGCCACGACCTCTAGGATCCCAGACTCCGCATTGACTATATATCGCCCAATGGACGTTGAGCTCCCAAATTCTGGTGGCATTGGCGATGACAGGCATGGTGTAGGTGGAGGGGTGGTGAGTGGACTGAGTAGTTTCGGACGACAGTTTGTATGAGTAGCGGGGTGGGCAGGAATGTTGTGTTGAAGATAGACTGGGAAGGGAGGGAGGATGAAGGAGGGCCTTTTATATGTGAAGGCATTAGATCGTGCTGCAGCAAACCGAGATGGAGACAACCACAAACTTGTCTCCGGCATACTTTCGCTCAAATCTCGATCTTCTCCAAATCGGGAATCCCAAATCGTCCTTGAATTGCCTCCCGTTTTGGCTAGTCATCCCAATTCCGCCTAATTTGGCATTGTTTTGCTGAATCCCGTCTGTTCTGGGATCGTTCTCTGGGATTCCTTCCCAGGATCAGAGTCGCAGTACGCTGATGATCGATGATCTTCTACTGACTGACTTCAGAAGGGGGCTAGAGTGACATCAGTATCACTGACTATGTAGTCATATTCTTCGTATCTCGCAGTCAACCACTCCATCTATCCACTCCCAGTCCCTCTGTCCTCATCATCGCTTTCATACGACGAAGACACCCCGCCCCGCCCTGGAGCGCACAAGTTCTAATTTTAGTTCGAGTTTTCGACTCGCGGCTCCTGATAGAAGGAAGGTCTAGGGCGCATATTTACCTGGAGTCCTTTCGTCCACAAAAGCGAAAGACAAAGAAGCCTGGGAAGTAGTGATGAAGACCAGGACCACCCCCGGCCTTCGCCTTAGAAGCCCATTTTTAGTATCCCGAACATCGTGGTGGTCTAAAAAAATTTTCATTAATACAAGGACATTCCCTGAGTTCTTTGTGTGACAAGGAAAGCATTTAGATATGCCGTCCTACTGAGCGTCCCTGTTCAAGGCAATTGCACCATAGTTTGTCATCTGGGTAAGTCATTTTCACACTTGCGCTATGAAGTCCTACCGATTTCATTTAGAGAAGCTACAGTCTTAGGACCATGATGGCTGGCATGGTGCGGTTGTTTGACAACTGCATTGACGCTCTCAGGTGTCTTCACTTTTAGTGCTTCACGGTCTGCTATTCACTGCTGTAGGCAGCGCGTATCCCAGGGCGTCCGTCTCGGAAAGGGTCCACGATTGGACTGCTTCTGGCGCTGGCGCCGCGAATTTTCGGCATGCACCTGATGCAAGTTTGCAAGTTTACGGAAGAACAAAAATTGCACGCCTCTTAAGATACTTCTTAGCGTAGCCAAGTATTCGGAAAACAAGAGTGTCCTAAACGTCCTGGTGCCGTTGACGGGTGACCCGTCTTACCCGGTCACTTTTTATAAAACATCTCGGTCTTGCTTGACTACTCTCTCCCCACATCGCTCGATATCGGCCAAAGGCGGTCGGGAGGCGCCAAGATCACCACTACAAGCGCCGTCATTCCGAGTCTAACAGCTCTCAAGCTCTCGAGAAGCTAATAACCGTGGATCCATGAATCGCTGCATGATCAGGGTGAACACAAAACCATAAAGGTCAATGGGACCGGCCACGTCGCTTTGATCCTACCCGTTCTAATTCCCCACTTATGTGCTTTTAGGTATGCACGTTTGCCATTATCAATAGGGGCTCATTGGCAATCGCAAACCTTCAAGGCCTCACATTCAAGGCCTAGGCAGAGCCGCACCTGGACCTTCACGCCAACATGCAGGGGGGCTTACCCCACAAACAGACATCCGGAACATGCCATTCTCCTATCAAGTCTCCAAATTCAATTCTTGAGACCTACAGCCAATATCATCGCTGTCACCCTCCTATGTTCCCTTTCAAGCCGACGTATCAAACGCCCAAGGATCCGCCAGCTATTCCTTGTGAATTCCGAATAAGGCCAATGGACACTTGTGGGTATCACAGGTCCTTTGCTCACAAAGGACAGGTCATTACATGAATGTTTACCAAGCACTCAACGCAGAACCCACGGCTCAGTAGTTCCCATGGATCCCCAGATGGTCAAATACCCTCCACCCCCATAGTTCACGGGACCCTTATCACCTATGTGGAAAGACCCCCAAACTCAAAAACCCGGCCGGATGGCGATGACTTGAGGTTCTGGTGCACCTTCTTCATTCCCTTCCCCACATTCAGTTCCTGCTTGATCCTATGCATGGGCGTTTCAGCAGGACACTCGTGATCGAGAAGCAGCATGAGAACAGAACGAATGCCGTCATCCAAATTTTGTTGGCACCCTTCTGCTTCTATAAGCAATCTATACTCACGCGAGGCAAGTGGTGTTCAGTATATCCGAGTCCGAATCACAGAAATAGGTGCAGGGTGTCGAAACATCACGTCAGAGAGCTTCGACTCAGGCAGTCCATCCCTGCCGCTCCACCCTGAAAAGCTAGGGAGGGGGAAGGGATTCCGAAATACGGGCTCGAACGTCGACCTGGAAGTTTGTTTTCCAACTCTCGGTTTGGCGACGAATTCCCTTTAGGGCGAGGAATTCCGACGAAAACGCTGGTTAGCTATGCGAATGCGAGAATTCCCTGCCCACGTTGCAACAACGCGAGGGGTCGGATTTAGGCATGACTCCAGTCCGGACGTCTTACATAGATGTGCCTACATCGTGTTTCTGGAGCACATCAGCTCCCTTGCTGTGTCCGGTCGGCTTGAACGAGGAGAAGCTTGGAAGGGGGGCTTAAAGAAGCACAACTTCAACGTCAAAATTACATGATAAAAAAGCTTATGTGCTTTTCTGGAATCTGGCGCCTGAGTCACCAACCCCTGCGTCCGCTTCGACCTGAAAAAAGAATGGGATCGCTTGCGATTGCTCATACCGCGGCCGAATTCTAGTCGAGGGTCTAGACGATGCCAGGTTACAATGAAATTCGTAACGCAACAGGTTGAATCTCGTGGCTTTCATGTCATGCAATTAGCTTTCGTCTTATTGTACTCAATCAGGTCACAGTGCCTAGCATTCTCAATTGAAGGCCCAGAACGAGGCGATGCCGTTGCATTTCTGTGACATTCAACACATAGTATAACTGACACGGCTTGTAGGATATCTTGAGAATAACAATAGTGCTATCAATCGACACTCTGCAGATCGAACCTTCGGGGCAGAAAGCCTCCCGAATGGCTAAAACTAGAGGTTTATTTATCGTGGCATGACCGATCACAGTAAAGCTTAACCCACGACTTTTCATGGCAGCCGTTCAGAATATTAAACCGTGCCGCTAGTGGCACCTGCCTTCGAATGACGATTCCGGGAGTTAGTGGGACAGAAGGGAAGAAAGGATAGCTAAAGTCGCTTCACTCTAGCTCTTATTCCTGTCCCTGGGACCTGGAAACTTGCACCATACAACACACACCCGGCAGAAAAACGTTTTCTCACCCCACAGAGCAACCTTCTGCCTCGTAGTGCGAATATGTGAAGTGATTCGTTGATTCACCCAAGGGTACTGCGACGCTGTTGCCTGTTATCGTTCAGCCTCGCACTTCGGGTTTCTACAATTACTTATATGCGCCTACTTGTGATATCTCCGGCACTTCAGACCCACTTTTGATCTGAGAAGCCGAGGATATCGGCAAACACCCATTGAAACGGGCTGTGTGTTGTTGTCCTGCCCGATTTGCATCCTGATGACCGAGGAATGCCGACACGCAGCATGTATACCTTGAGGAAGCCTTATATTATGAAGAACAGGCTGTTGGTGACATTTTGGGGAAGTGAATTAAGCATCAGCTGCCTGCGCCAATTCAACAAATTAGGTTCCAGCAAGGAAGCAGTGCTCGCGGGGTGCAGCTGTATGGATGGAATCCCAATCAATCCAGGAACTGAGTATCCTAACCCCCGTGATCTTGACCTCGTGTATCAAGTAAGTACTTAGGATGTTCATTTTGGCGCTTAGTGCACCTATTTCCCCAGAAACACATTAGAACTACCATCTGCGCTGGTAACTCTCCAGATAGGCTCAGGATGAAGGCTACTATATGCATGTCCGCCTTCGAATTGAAAAACCCCACCAGTGCATGCACTTCCTTCTAACCTTCCTTCCAAGTGGAGTCGGGTCGGCATACTGTTATCCTTCGTCCCTAATCGAACCTTCGAGGACTGGATTCCTAGTCTTCTCTCGGAGACAGAGTAGGGGCGTCCCAAAAAAATATCGATCGCGTGGTCAAGAGGGTGAAGTTGGAGCCCTGAGCCACTCAAAACTGGGGCACGTAACAAGGCCACGAAGTTAATATACCACAAAGAAGCGGGCCGTCATGCATTCGATTAGAATTAAAGCTGGGTCTTGGCTTCGTTAAGGTTCGATGAGATTGAGAGCTACGTCAACTTGTCCCGAACCTTTGTAGATATCCCATCCCCTTAGCTAATTCTGTTACTTGCCAATCTGTTTTAAGTCGAGCACACCGTATCCGCGATTCCAACCCCCATCCGGACGGGCTCAGTGTACAGATATGTCATCTTAACCCATTGTATAATCCGTGAAAATCGTCTCGGTTAAATCTGTCAAGTTTTCTCCTGGAAAAGTCCCTGATCAATACCGAGCAAGGTGCGTGTTAACATCAACTGTGAACGTTCGGTTATTCTGCAAAAGGTCTGCGACGTCATCGGTCTCGAAATATAGGGCGGCGATGCATACTTACTCTTCTACTCCTTAGATGATTGATGGTCTCGTGATAATGCGAAATCAGAAGTGTCTGAGGGTTGATCAAAGAATTTGATCCACGGATATCAATGGCTGTTCTCATGTCCAGTATGCTGGAAACGTTGGAGCCCGGTAGCTTCTTGTAGCTTCCCATTTTCCCATTAACCAAGAGATTAAAACCGTCAAGTTGATGAGTGTGGCATTATATCATAGGGTGTTGGATGGATCAAATTCGCAAGCCACATCATGATATGTCTTGAACATCGTTCATGATGCAGCGGGTACTATACATACCGCACACGAGGCAGTCGATAACTACTGGGGGAAATTAAAAGGGGAATGAGTGTCTACGTTCTAGTCCGATGAAACCTTTATAACTCTGAGGTTTTATGAAGGCCCGGGGTATCAAACGAGCAAGAGAAGAGGCCGGGTACGCAAAAAGCCTAGAAGGGTGATCGGACGTAACATGTCATCCAGGTTTTCGGGAAGATATAAGCGCATCGTTTACCACAGGCAGACCCTATGATGGGCGTTGTGATCATGGAATGTGGAAGCCTCTGAGTGATGTCAGAAGTTGATCATGATCAGCGTAAGTACCTGATGCTGTAAATAACTGTCGTCGGTGAACGTCAGTACTGTCGACGGTCATAGGAGTCCGTCCTTCCTGGATCCACAATTCGATGAAACAGGACCCCAGATTTTGGGGTATCCTGATTTCCCACGCGAACACCATTTCACGAATCTCGAGTTCTTCACTCTGTTGTGCTGATAAACGCAACAGAACGAGATTTTTTGATTGCCCACGGTTCCTGGGACCTGAGGACGGATTTAACTTTTGTTTTCTTTTTAATTACCACTCATCGACGATGACGTGTTATTGGTGATCTGCAGCCGACACGGCATTTCACATCGCGCGTTGGGCGCCGCTGCTAAAAAATCTCAATGGGGTAACAGGCAACTCTGGGTTTGAGAACGCAGGTTTATTTGAGTGTGAGAGGTGACACAGCCTTATAGTTCTTCAAACTGTCAAAGCCTCACTGGAAGGCCTCGTGTAGATGGCCTATGGGTACCGCGGTCGTCAGAAATAGTCCTGTACAGCCAAAGCTGAAGTGGCTCCACCTCGGACGTTTCATGGAAGTCTTGAAGAAGTCCTGAAAATATTTCATTGAATCAAGTACTGGGGGAAGTTGTTGATATGGATGATACGAAGGAAGATCTTCGCTGGTCGAAGCCCAGTGGGATATGCCGGAGCGATTGTGTTTTTCGCTAGTATCATACAATGTTCTTTTTCGGTTCGTTCGTTGAAATTCGAGTACGGCTGGGAAGTCGTGTCCAAAATCCAAGGCAACCACAGCACGCAAACCTTGATCGGTCCATGTACTCTTCCATACTTCCCGCTCCAAGAACCACGCTCACGACAACGTACAGCGTGTAGGTGGCATTTTCCTAAGCAACGGTCGCAATTCTTTGTTGCCAGAGACTAACGGAACGGAAGGAGACCGGAAATAGCGGACATGGTTGTTGACTTCCGCGGCAAAGAACCCCACTTTATGAAATTCCTGACATAAGTTTACAATCTGATGCACACTCTCGCTGACATTGTTAATCAGGAAAAGGATCCCGTTTGTCGACCCATGTCACCGGAATCCCGGTCTTGGGAGCTTGAACTCTGATGCAATCCTAGAAAAATCCTATTGCACCCACATCCATCCGTCAGCAGTTCAACATTCAACAGTTAGGGCTTCGGCCGCCAACCTGCGATGCTAATCCAAATACCTCGACTGAAACTTGGGCGTTCGGGCGTTCGGATAATTGATAAATCGGGCTCGGGGAGTGACCGAAGAGTCGATTCGTAAGTGTGAGGTAAAACTACGCAGCAATATTACTACGAATGCAAGCAATTGGATGCCAGCGTCCGCGATTATCGAGGAGTATAGAGATCCAGGGTGCATACACGACAGCGTGCCTTCGTTTCGGGAGAAGCTCGAGGTGTGCATTCAAGAATGGTACAATCAAGTCCCGGCATATAAACTTCTTCGAGTTAGCAACGAACGAATGCGGAATGAGTGCAAAAACAGGGTGGAACGAGCTAAGACATTCCGCCGAGTTTCAGACTCGTACTCCACGAGACGAAGATCTACGCCACTATGGGCCCGGTCAACAACCTCGGTGACTCTGTCTCGCCGAGACCTTCGATGTAATCGCGTCAAACCACAAGAAAGAAGAGGGTAGGGTCCCTGGAATTCTGCAAAGTCTCGGCCGGACCAATCCAGAAAGGGTCGGGGGTTGGAATTAAGGGCTCGGGGACGACGAAACCACCGAGCTGGAGGGGATGCCTGTCGAATAAAATATAGTATCGAATCGGTATCGGCGCTTCCACAACACCTAGGCCCCACAGAACTTCTCAAAAGAGAATCTTTCCATATAAATAAGTACCTGAGGCCTGAGGTGTGAATCATTCATTGATTCAGAGGCCCTATTTGATCGAAGTGGCGAGGGAAGTCGAGAGTGGGGAGCGATCTCAAGCTCTCAAGGTTGTAGCGAGTGCATGACCATTGGCGACTACTCAGTATTTGGGGAAGGCTTGTAACACGTGTGGAGGAATCGGAGTTCTCCGCTTGATAATGAAAGGAACTAGCCGTGACTAGTTGGCAGGTTTGATTTCCTCGGTCGAATAGTGCAGGTAAAGTGTGGGTATAGCTATATGACATATTCGCGCCACCCATCAAGCGTTCATAAAGAGCTAGGGCTGGCTGGATAGGAAAAGAATCAAGTGATACCGAGAGTGAATGAACAAGGCAAACGCGTGATCGACTGGTCTCCGCAAGTGCATGAACAGAGTACGCAGAACCACCAGGCGCTGTCATATATAGATCCGTTCTTAAAGGAAGCTTTGAGGATCGAGGTGCCGCGAGTTACCGGTATGAGAGAACAAGGATAAGTCCGAATAGTTATAAGTAGTTGAAGGGAGATGGTAGATCTGATGGACCCAATCACGAGACGAAACGTTAGGAAAAAATACACCTTACGGAGCATGAAAAAGTGAATCCTAGGATTTGATTGATATTGACCTTATGTGGGCTTGGAGTACGACGGCAGCTTCACCCAAAAGTACGTATTTGATGGTAAGATCATTCCGTTCAACCTCAGAAGCCTCGGGGGGTCCTTTACAGGCCCGTGCAATAACCGTGTATGGTACTGATCATTTAATAGTGGAAGAAGTGCTAGAAAATCATCGCGGGGGATTGTCTGGAAATGAATTAGCGATTGGCGACGTGAGCTGAGGAACTAACGGACTTCTTTTTTCGATCAGCTCGAACAATAATGTCCGCGACTTCGATGCATTCAGTTGAGGCAAAAAGGGAGAGCACATTTGTGACAAAATTAATGGAACACAGCGTCCGTGGGTTTCACAAGGAAGGCGTACTATATGCAAGGATAGTGAATTCGATGGATGCGGTCCGACGTTCGAACGTCATTTAATTACTGATGGGGAACGAGCTGTCTGTATCTTCGCGGAGGATACCGTCATGCGATATACGCATACACTCGAGATTCTAGGCCCTGGGGATCTTGGAAATCATACGGATATTGTTGCAGAGGATCCCGTCAAGTTTCTGGAGCCAGATCGTTAGGAAAGGGGTTAAAGAAGCAGAGGAAAAACACGTAGCTTGATATATGCGCTCATAATCAATTGGATAAACTTATTCAGACGTAAAATGGGAGAGAGAGAAAGAACGAATTGCAAGAGATTGGATGAGTAGCGATTGAGTGCTCAAGCTGAAATTTGAAAGCTTACCTTCAATTGATGTATCTAAGGTTAGCGATTAGGGTAGATGAAATATCGCAATGGGCCTTCTTACTACGAGGCATATCCGTTAGCTGTCTAGGATGCATGTGGGTTGAGTGAGAGTGTTGCGGGATTAAAAGTCCCTAGGCGAACCCGTCCAGTGATCGTAATAAAAGCGTCAGCGGACGATTCAAAGATCCTCTTCCAAGGCCGCTTGATACAATTCTGCAAAGTATCGCAGCACCCGCCTCTTTTATGAGAACGTCGATTGCGGTTAGCTCCTGCTACGAAAAAGGAAATAGAGTACGGACAGAGAAATCAAAATGGATCCTTAGATGTTAAAAATCAAGGAACGACCTGTAACAAGCCTCCAATTCTCCATGTGTAATGTAGGGGCCTGGCAGGGGTGCTAATTACGAGACGTGTTTGAGTCTCGTATCGCTTGGAGGAGATGAACAAAAGTAGGGGTGCGAGTTGAGTACAACCCGAGATAGGGAGTTACAAGGAGTGCCATTTGCATCGAGCCACGTCTACGGTAGAGGTGCAGCATATGAACGAGCAGCATTCCGTTCGTACCCTGGAGTTTGAGCTTAATCAATGTCACTGAGGGAAAGCCTAAGGAAGACAGTCCACGTTGCTTGTTGGTCGTGGAATAGCTGCTGGACGGCGGGTACATCGCGTTTTTGCACCTCGAGGCTTTAGCGTTTGTAATGTTGGAAGTATTGGGGAACAAAGAAAGGCTTGGCTCCTTGAGGATGTTAATGAACCCAGACGAAATGAGTAAGCTTACTCTTGGACCCTTAAGACACGCGTCGTGATCACGTAACGCGTTCCCCTAATCATGTGACACGCGCACCTTTGGCTAGGCTTGCTCTGGAGTCTGCAGAAAACATTCACTCATTTGCTCACTGGGGCGCCTAACCATGGCCACCGACTTCAAGAACATGTCTACGTCAAAAAGGATGGTACGTGAAGTGTATCAGTATGCAAACTCCAAGTTAACATCTCGCCATTCTCGCAAAGTAGGGACTTGGATTCACGGGCGCATTAGCTGCAGCTGGCGTTTTATTTTACCTGGCCAAACGCAACGTCTCGTCTAAGAGGAAAGCAGATTTAGGCGAGTACCGGACTGGTGAGGAAATGAATAAGATTTTCATGGATGCTGTAAGCTGTAAGCTGACTTGGTTCGTGCAAGCTTTGCAGAAATCTGAACGGGGGTCTACACCGGCGGAGAACACGAGATCGAGATCTTAGGATACCCTCCATTTTGTCTGAGGAACTTATTTTGGACTTCGAGGAATGCTCCTTGTTTCCGAAGAATGTCCACGCAAGCCTTCCGAGCTACGACACCCTCGACCCTACTTCTGCGGACGGGAGTTTTGCAAGGTCAGGATAGTGGGATGCGAGAGTTGTTGTAACTTACATTCTGTGAACAACAGCAATATCACATATGGAACTCTCCCTGTATCCTGGTGTTTCAGACATGACCTCAACCCCTTTCTTTGAGCTTGGGACTCGGATGACGATCGCTCCAAATCCGAGACATGTGAACTGATGCCCATTCTCAACTCACCGTCTCCTCGGCGACTTTGGACTCTCCCTTTCCTTGTTTTGCCTAACCACTTCCATCTTGCATTGCATTCTTATCTCGACTGGATTGGATAATGTGGACGTCGCGTTTCACACCAAAAGGCGAAGGCCCGCCTCCACCCCCGAACGCTGGAAGAGTGCGTATACGAGTTTTTGAGAGATTTTGGTGACATGAATCTGGGATTGCTGTAGACCTTTTTCGTCGCTGGCATTTTGACCCTCGCAGGTTTGAGCGGCCTCTACTTGAGTATGTTGCGTTCCAAGCATAAGCAAGAGCAGACAGGAACCAATCCTCTCTGTACGCCGGCTATCGGGTCTTCTAAACGTATATCCACTCATTTGACATGAATAGACGAACAAGTTCTCGCCCATGTCGGGACTAAACCCATGACTTCGGACGATGACAATTCTTTACCTAGCAAGGCGTCCCAACAACGATCACTGCCGCCTTCCGGCACTACCGAGGAGCACAATGCCGGGCATATCTCTATTGATCAGTATAAGGAGTCGCATGATAATACTGACCCCAAACGGCTCCAAGCCCCGGTCCCGCAGCGTACGAAGGAAGACGGTAGTGGGTGGGTGGCCACCAAGGCACCTGGTTTTGCGAATTACTCGAAGAAGTGATGAGATTGGAAGGGTGCGCATGTAGATTACATATAAGAGCTTTTTTTTTTTTGCTATTTCTACTCTCCTATTATCGACTACATAATGACTTACATATCCACTGAAGTACTTAGACACCCATTCAGTATAACTACACGTGATGTCGTGCAGGTGTTCCGATTGGCCGAACAGGGCGCCCCAGACTCCCAGGACATCTAAAGCCGACTCTCGACGCTAAATTCTTCTGGCACCTCCCCACCGTAAACGCCTCGACGAAATGCTAAATCTAACCCTTCGCAACGTCGTCCGACGGACCACAACCGTATCAGCTGCACGGAACTTTACTGCGACATCACTAAGGTCAAAGGACCCGTGGCCGTTACCCCATACGCCAGAACACCTCGCATCCACGACGACACCCTCAGATCTTCCTCCTCCTACGCCTCTGGCCCGCCCAAATGAACCAGTGGAGAGGCTCCGAGCGCGGTTGATATACCAGTCGAGAAAGCGTGGGACACTCGAGTCAGACCTCCTTTTGAGTACTTTTGCGAGAGATAATTTGGGAGTGATGAATGAAGCTGAGTTGAAGGAATATGACAAGGTACGGCGTTGTTGATTTTGAAGGACGGTTGTTGACTCGAGACTGAATTGGATTGAACTGAACAGCTGTTGGATGAACCAGATTGGGACATCTATTATTGGTGTACTGGTGAGAGGACGCCGCCGGAGCGGTGGACGAATTCCGAGTTGTTAAACAAGTTGCGGGTACATGCAAAGAATGAGGGGAAAGTTATTAGGAAGATGCCTGCGCTTTCGTGATGAAGCGATGGAATTGGTCATGTAAAAGTATGGTACATGGACTAATCGCGTATCGGCGAGTGGCGAATACGATACAGTAGTAGACTGGTGCACAGCCAGACTGTATTTCTTGGCCAGAGAAATTTTCGGGATGACCATACATTCTTGTCGCATAAGCGTCTGGCAAAGGTATATAAGTGCGTGGAAGGGGTACGGCAGTAGGCGTACTGGTTACATCAAAAGCACGGAGGCGGAGTGTATTGTGGACGTACTATGTGCAAGAGGAGGCAGGGTAGAGGAGATTGGAGGCGTGTGCGTACATAAGGGGAGCGTGTGAATATTTCTGTAGGGTTTGGAGGGCTTTTTGTGGGCGACGCTTCGTCCAATCCTTGCTCCCAACCAACACCCATCTATCGCTCTCACCGTCAGCCATCGCTCAATCGTCCTCCTTGCTCTCACGACCTGTATCAATCCCCGGCCCACAGCGTTCGTACAGCCAGGCATCAACCTAACTTTCATCTTCCTCAACGACACGTTTTCTCCCGTCCCCCATCCCAACACCCAACCATGTCTCAACCAGCCCCCTCCTCATCATCAACGTGAGCTTTTTTCTTCTCTCCTTCACACCCCCAGCCGGCCTGACCTAAACCCCCTACCCTACCAGACCCTCCTCTAACAGCCCCCACGACTCCTCTTGGAAAGCCAGTCTGCGTCCGCCCCCCAAAGACCTGCGCCCCCAAACCGAAGATGTAACTGCAACCAAAGGCCTCGAATTCGAGGACATGAACCTCCGACGCGAGCTTCTGATGGGGATCTTTGAAGCAGGATTCGAAAAACCCTCCCCCATCCAGGAAGAAGCCATCCCCATTGCCTTGACCAAGCGCGACATCCTCGCCCGTGCCAAAAATGGCACTGGCAAAACCGCCGCTTTCGTTATTCCCTCCCTTCAGCAAATTGACGTTAACAAACCCAAGATCCAGGCGCTGCTCCTGGTCCCCACGCGTGAACTTGCATTGCAGACTTCCCAAGTCTGCAAGACCCTCGGAAAGCATATGGGTCTGCAGGTCATGGTTACCACTGGTGGAACCACCCTCAAAGATGATATTTTGCGTCTTTCCGAGACCGTTCACGTTCTTGTCGGAACCCCCGGTCGTATTTTGGACCTTGCCGGCAAAAATGTCGCCGATCTTAGCGAATGCCCCGTTTTCGTTATGGATGAGGCGGATAAGCTGCTTTCGCCCGAATTTGCCCCTGTGATGGAACAGCTGTTGTCCTTCCTGCCGACCGACCGTCAGGTTATGCTGTTCAGTGCAACTTTCCCCATGATCGTCAAGGACTTCAAGGTGAGTCATAAATTTTTCTGTGGCGGGGGGATTGGGATTGGACGCTGATAACAATCCAGGACAAACACATGCGCTCCCCGTACGAAATCAACCTCATGGACGAGCTCACTCTCCGTGGTGTCACACAATACTATGCTTACGTCGAGGAACGACAGAAAGTCCATTGTCTTAATACTCTCTTCTCCAAGGTGCGTTTTCCATGCGCGGATCATTAATGACTTAGGCGCCGACGTGCTGTTTTTTTTACAGCTTCAAATTAATCAGTCGATCATCTTCTGTAACTCGACCAACCGAGTCGAGCTCTTGGCCAAAAAGGTCACAGAGCTCGGTTATTCGTGCTTCTACTCCCATGCGAAAATGCTCCAATCTCACCGCAACCGCGTCTTCCACGACTTCCGTAATGGCGTTTGCCGCAACCTCGTCTGCTCTGACCTCCTCACACGCGGTATTGATATCCAGGCTGTCAACGTGGTGATCAACTTTGATTTCCCGAAGAACAGCGAGACTTATTTGCATCGTATTGGTCGCTCTGGGCGATTCGGCCACCTTGGTCTTGCAATCAATTTGGTAACCTATGAAGATAGGTTCAACCTATACAAGATTGAACAGGAGCTTGGAACAGAGATCCAACCCATTCCCCAGAACATCGACCGCGGGTTGTATGTAGCACCTAATGCCTCTGATGACCAACACCAGAAGCCTCAGTCTCAGCCCCAGCCCCAGCAACAACAGCAACAGCAACAGAGGCAACCAGCCCCTGCCCCCGCTCCTGTTCCCGTCCAACCTCAGGTCCAGAGGACAGGCCCTCCTGTCCCTCCTCAGGCCGTGCAACCCCAATATCTACCTCAACCCATTCCCCAACAACCCATCTACAATGGTCAGGTCCCCGTAAGGCCGAATGGTGGTCTACCCCCGCAGGCACAACAGATGCGCGGCCAGCCGGCATATCGCGGTGGCGTGCCCGGTGGTGTGCCCGTTGGTCGATGAAGAAGGCTAGAAGATGCTCACCGTTCGCCTGGTTCTTGAGGCGACCCGCTACGATCAACCCTAGACTGCCTGACATATATTCGACACTCTTTACCCCGACGGCATCGCTCATACCACATCCCCATTTATCTCCCCCGACAACTCCCCGCCCTTCTTATTCTCTTTTAGCTCGCGCCAGTGAACGATCACGATATCGATACCTTACTCTCTGTCTGCCATTTTTTTCTCTTTCTTTTCGACAAATCGAAGTGATGATGATGAATTGTATCAACTGTCTGCATATTCGTTCGCTCGCTCGTGGCTCGTCTGTCTATCTGCCCCCCGTCTATTAGTTTATCCAATGCATAACGTAGTTTTCCGTATTGTCTATCCGTCCTTTTGCGATGCTGGTTCTGGGGGTATATGTTTTTGGTAGTTTGGGGTAGCTCGTAGAGGTGTGCTTGACGTGTTGTGGGTGTGAGTTGTATTAACTCGGTCAAATAGATGATACAACTTGCTCCATTAAACTTTGGCTTGACTTGCGAACCGTACGTCCCGTTCTGACGCACTAGCTATGAGTACGTATGCGATCCCAACGGCTACTCAAGTACCGAATTAAAAAAAGAGCGGAGTGCAATCCCCCTGTTGCATCAGGTCGGGGAGCGCAGTGCCAAAGCGTCCGAAAGATGGTCTACCATTCTCGAATAAATAACGTTGATCCTGCATTGCTAACGAACCCATGCGCGCGAAGCAACATTTCGAAAGATGAACACTAAAGGGTATATAGAGTATGTTATCAAAAGGCGATAAAAAGGGGGGGAAGAGGTGTCTAGTTTCGCTTGAATTTCTTATAGGTGGGTGGCGAGGTAGGGGGAGAGCGGACCCTGGATTTTGAGAAGCTCGAAAAGGGCTGGGCGGGAGCAGGCGAGGTGGGGACAGGCTGGGCAGGAGCAGGCGGGATAGGGGTAGTAGCCGGTGCCTGTTCTGAGGCCAACATGTGAACCGTCTTCTGTCGAGAAATGGCGTTCATGACCTCCTGCGTGTACTTGCTCTTCAAGGACTCCCTTCCGGTGGTGGCTTCATTGTCGAGGTCGGCAATAGCCTTCCTGAGGAGCTTGCGGATGACACGATGCGGGTAATAGTATTCAATACCTCGCCTCCAACCCCAAGCGAGTCGAAGAATCTCAAACCATTGCCTGATCAAGGGTTTGAGGTCATCGAAGTAACCATCAACGTTGTCCAAGAGAGCGTCGAGTTGTTCAGGGCTGTCGAAGAGACGTCCCTTATATCTCGCGGACAACGTGGGATCGTTGAAATAGGCATGCATAGTCTCTCGTTGTTTGTCCGTTTCCTCAGAATCAACTCCAGGTTTGCTTGAGGTGATCGCGATGTAGACAAGGACCCACCAAAGGGACTCTATATCATGGATGGCATTGTGAGCCAACAGGACCTCCTCTTCGAGTTTATGGCTCATGAAAGCAAGGGTTCCCTAAATAATGCAGTGAGATTGACAGAATAGATGTTTACAATGAAGAACGGACCGTGATGCGGCCGACCCATTTTTGCCGTTTACTGAAGGAAGGAATAGGATAGAACTAGAAAGAAAGGGTAAGTAGCTAGGATGCCGGAAAGGAAGTCTCCTTACATTTGGTTCTCCATTAGCATCGGACCAGCCAAGATCCTCGAGTGTGATTTTCTCTGCATTCAAGATCCGCCTCCTCACTGCGACCGCCGTCAAATACAACGAGAGCTCTTGTCCTTCATATGCCGTTGAAGCACACCTGACGACATCCTCATGGAACTGGTCCGTGTCAGTCCGACGTACTCCTGTTGTCTCCTCTGGTAATTGGAAGGGAACCAGCTGTACCGTAATTTTGCTATGGTCGAAATCAATGAGATGGCCGGATGAATCCGAAGCCGACAAAATAATGTTGTTGACGCTGACGTCCCGGTGTATTATACCATTCCTGTACAGTTCCTCGTGGTCTACCAAAATCGGTAACGGTGTCGAAATTGAAAAACCAACAAACTTACCATCAAGAGCACCAAGAAGACCGTTCAAAAGCTCCAACTTGCTACTGAAGAACTTGATTGTCGGTCCAGGCAACTTGAGGACCATTCGGGTGAGAGTACGGGAAACCAATTGAAGCGGTTTCTCGGCCACTCCGGAACTTCCGCTGGTGTATTCCTCTTCGGCCTGACTATCCGAAGAGGAGCTCGAAGTGAGGGAGGCGATAGATCCTGAATCAGACCAGTTCTCCAATTTGGATTGGACTGGATTCAGGGTAAGGCTTTTGCGGATGAACCCCAAAGTCTCGACCTTCCTACCCTCCAACATGACATAACCTGCCTCCTGCAAGCGCGAAGAGTTCAAGCCAGCACGTCGGAGAACGCATGCCTCGTATGGCCAAGTGTCAAGGTCCTTGCGCAGGGAGTCTAAGTGCTCTGACCATTCACCAGACTCTTGTGTCCTTTGCGAGGAGTTGCTTAGCGCCACCTCAACATCGGATTCAAGACCTGGCAATCTCTGCCACGATTGTTTCAGCACATAAATCTGCGCCTACATGACATCAGTTATATTCCTGCGCCGGCTCTCAATGATCAAAATACCTCGGTGTTCTTCTTTATCCAGTCATCCAATAGAACTACTTCAAAGACCATAGTTGCACTACCCCAGAGTCTGCTCAACCTCCGAAGATTGGGGTTTCGGATAGTCACATATTGCGCAACGGAAGACTGGTGGCAACTAGAAGGGTCAACACCAGCAACATCGCTGGCGCGACTTGGCGCACTCGCGTCGGCGCTGACCTCACTCGGAGGGAACCCACCGATGACCCACGGAAGATGACAGGCGCTAGAACAATCACCAAACGACTCCAATGCGAGTCTGTAGGAAGGAACAGGTTTTTTGCCATCCCACACACGGAAGGTAGGGTCCCATCCAAGCTTTTGTGGTGTCAACCAAGTGAAACTCGCTACGACGTGTAAAAAGTCCATAGGGCTCTGTCACCGTATTAGAACGTACCCAGAGCTCAGGGAGAAAAACACTGACTTTATGAATGTTAACGGGGTATGTGCTGACAATCCCGCTACGGTCGAAGAGGTGGGCGCACAGCTGATTAAGCTCGAGGGTGAGGGCGAAAACGAACATGCGGTCGAGTTGTTCCATGAATATTTGGCTGACGTAGGAAGCCAGACATGCTAGAGATGAAGCTCTCTTCTTCGATGCGACTTCGATCACTGTGAAGACATGAAGCCACCATATGGTTGGACCCTGCACAGAAACCACATGAGTATCAGAATACCCGGCCTAGTTCGATTGGAGCTGTACAGACCTTTTCCCTCAACTTAGCGATACATCAGCTAACATGGTGTGGCTACTAGCAGAAAACGAACTCACCCGCTCCTCCTTCAAGGAACAGTTCATTGTATTGTGTACTGCATCGTCATTCTTCTGTTCCGCATGTCCATCAGCAAGGCACGAATGGGGGGTAGGGGTGCCCTGAGAGCGTACCAGTTCTATCTGCTCACCGTCTTGGGGTTGATTGTCTTTATCTGCTGGCAAGGAGACCACTGTCATGGCGTTGGTTGGGGGAATAAAAACGATGCCAGGCTTGCGCGTCTTGGAATTAGGATAATCCGACTTCGAAGCTGGAGTGTGTAAATGAACCCATTTCCCATTCAGCCGACCCTCGTGAGCGACACCATAGATTTCTCGGGCTTGTTGATTGATCACCTCGAGAAGCTTCACAAGATGTTCGTACAGACTGCCTTCCGAGACCGAATCGCCTTCACTCGGAAGACCAACCCATTTCGAGTTCTGGTAGTGGCCGTTCCGTTGTAGCGCGTTGAACAGTGAAGAAAGGTGCTGGGGATCTCCAGGAAGTGGAAGCAGCTCCCGCAGGAACTCCTTTGTATCGGCGACTCCTTGCATTATCGGCAGGCCTCGTAGTACGGCTGACGGACACAGAACGTTGCCCGATGTTGGAACTAGTTCTTTCCCCTATGTGAGAAAGCGCCACACAGGCCCTTGAAATGGATGTCCCGACTCACCGTGAAATTAAGAGCAATATATCCTCGTGGACTTGCGTGTTGTATTTGCCCTCGCTTATGGAGGTGAATTAGACGGTGTGCTGCTCGTCCTTAGCGGGAAAGTGGCGGAAAAGGCGTATTGAGAGTCGTATGATGACACAGGGTTCATTGGCAAGGGTGCTCATGGCATTTCCATATAGTGATCAATGTTTTCAACTTGACCCTGGATGCGTTCCGAATAACGGATCGCTGACTCGGTAAACTTGTGTCGATCCATCATCAATCCATTTGTGACTGAGGTCGGAGTCTTCGAGTGCTACAAGGAAACCTTTGCGGGGAAAAACCCGGTACCGAAGCTCTTTTGGAGGAGAGGGAAGACCTATTCGCTTCTTTGGTTACTGTCGCCTAAACCGGCTCTGCAGCCGGTCACTGCGTGTCGTCAGCGAAGGGCGTGAGCGTTGCCTCGCGAATGGGCATCCACTCTGAGCTATGACATCAGATTACACAGAAAGTAAATACAGAATCCTCACCGTCTCATCTCCCAGTCTTTACAAGTCTTGGTATGTGTGATGTGTTCTCCTTCAGGATCTGTTTGGCATGCTCGTAGATGTGCCCAGCTCGCCTTCCTTCTTTGCTGCTCCACTATAGATTAGACCTATGTACTACCTACCTTATGCTCGCTGCTGCGAGACAGTTGTTCTTTGTATCCTCTGGTATATGCAGCCGAGACTAACACCCCAGCTTCTGCCATTATTCTGCCTTTGACTGGATACTACAACCCTCGACTCTGGACGTTGCAAAGGGCATCAATTTGGTGACCGATTTGCATTGGCATTTGAGGGAAAGCATTCGGTTCAAGGTTGCCCGATGCCGCAAAGTGGAGACTATGAGCTATTTCCTGTGCACGCAACTTCCCCTTCCTCTCGCCTCTGTGCCTCTAGCAACACCCCGCAAATCAGCATACCCCCCCTCAACCCCCTACACAGATCTCAATCTGACTCACACCAATGACCACTAAAACGCCCCGCGACGCCAGCGGACATGTGGAATCCTTAGGATTACCCTCCCAGCCACACTTGACGCGTTTCACCGCCCTCCTCGCATTCACATTCATGCATCTCCTCCCGCTGGCGGTTATCATCCTACTCTACTTTACGAACCGCACATCGAGCTGTCGTTTTATTCACGACCTTGGATAAAACAGGAGATACGTAACTCGAATCCCTGGGAGGATGCTTTGATCCCCAGCCCGTGAGCTCAAAGTATAACGTGTCGGAGTATGTGTATGGTCCGAAGAGGATGGAAGTGCAAGCTGGGTTGCCGTCGAGGAAGCTGAGCCTGATTCGAATTGGAATCACCTTGAGCATCAGCATTAATGAGATCATGTTGAGAGCTGTCACGTCTATTTTTGGCGTTGCTGTTAGCTGCTGTCCTTTGTGGTATAATCAATGTGTTTATATCATAGTACACTAGAAGTGTCGACTTCGTCTCCAACAACCCTTGCTTGGCAGCCCTTTGCGGCCCGCAGGAGCTTTACTGGTGTTTTATGCATTTTCGGAGCGAGACGAGAAGTAGAAATATTTATTTTGTTAAAGCGGAGGGAACTAGTAAAAGGTAAAGGTACCAAACTCAAGGGTCACATTGTGGAGGTGAGGGAACGAGCATTGATAAGATAAGATTGTTTGTACTAAGGTACGCGATGAGCCGAAAGCCGGGTCCTATTATGGCGGTGCAGAAACCCTTGCCAAGCAATGGAACAATTGGTGACACAGCATCTTCAATCCTTTCCGACTCTTGAACTCTTTCATGCAGTACGAGCGGGAAAACGTATCTGTAGCCTTGAGTGCTATAGAGACTGGTGCCCAGGTGGCCGGTGTTCCGTTTGTGGCGAGTCTGGTCAACGAAATAGTAAAGTCCTGTGAAGATGTTGCCAGACACCAAGTGCGTGGATGCAATTCTTCTTCTTCAATCCCGTCTTTACTTAACAGGTACAGCAGAGATACGCGAAGATACTTGGGCTGAAGAGCACACAGCTGGTGACCGCACTTGAGAAGGAGGCTCAGGGTTTGGAGGGAACTAAACTGCAAGAGCGGATTGATGAGATCACTATGTGAGTCCTACCGGCTGGGCTGAAGCACAAATGTGGATGATACTGGGGGCAGGGTCCTTGAAAAAATCCGGAATCGTACTCAACAATGGGCTGGCTTAAATCTAGCAATGCGATGGTGTGAGTATGTCGGATGACCCTGCGACACTTATCTCACTTGCGAATCTTACCTGCAGGGCAGAGGGGTGACCTAGAAAGAGGGATAGAAGAGCTCGACCAGGAGCTTGAAGTTACACTGCAAACCTCCACTGTGAGCCTTTCGCTCTGCCATATGGTCCTTACTCTGACTGAATCTATGAAGGCCAGGTGCGTACCTAGCGCAGGCTAATTCAACACATCCACCTCAATGCGCCCCCTAGAGATCAAATCTCGCAGAAACGTGATCAAGATGAAGACCGAGCATCGTACCACCCAGATCACACAGAAAGCCGGGAGCTTCTCCAACATATTCTTGCTAATCAAGAGGAGCTCAAGAAAGTCGTCGAGCTTCATCGGGTTGGAAAAAACATTGCCATTGAGATGATGCAGGAAGGGCACAAGGTCAGCTCCCTGTCCTTTGCAGAAGAACATCCTAAATCCATGTTTCCAGCAATTACGAGAAATGCGACAACTTCGAACATCTTCAGGCCAACTACCGGTCAATGACAGTGAACCCCAACCTGACACCCCAACATCTCGACCACCACCGGCCAACAGGGAATCCGCCGGCCAACGATACCTTGAGATGCAACGTGGCCTTCTTAATCTACATGACCTGACGGGTATTCCTCCCCCCATCGAGTACCTGAATGGAGACATCAGGAAAGAAAGTGATTTAGCAGTCGCTGAGGGGCCTTATAGTGATACCTGGCGGGGTCATTGGCTCGGGCAAAGAGAGGTTCTTCAAGTAGCCCCATCTCCGCTAGAATCTCCGCTCACTGAATCTATCTCACCAGGTTGCTCTCAAGGCCCTCAGAAGCGCAAAGACAGACGACAAGAGAGCACAAGAGGTTAGTAAGGGCGTCAAGCTCGGGCTGAGATCCTGTTGAAGTGGAATTCATCACCGTAATACAGCACTTCATCCGTGAGATTAAAATCTGGTCGGACCTCAAGAACGAACACATAAACCAATTTTATGGCATCGTCACCGACATCGGGGCTGAGATACACATGGTCAGGGATTGATCGAGTTTCCACTGCGAGCTAAGGCGAATCCTTGTATTAGGTATCCCCGTGGCTCGAGAACGGCGATGTCCTTGAGTAAGTGGGCATAACAGTCCTCTCTTTACCTTCTAACGTCACAACATCAGGTACATCAAGAAGAATCCGGACGTCGATAAAATACATTTAGTGAGCATGTTCAAGGACATTCACCGTCCGTGAGCATTGACCGACATTGGCCTGCACTAGCTACAAGGAGCGTCCGAAGGCTTGAGCTATCTTCATTTAAAAGACATCGTCCATGGCAACAGTGAGTGGTCCGTTCCTTTCACGGTGGGACACGTGCTTACTCTGTTAACAAGTCAAATGCGTAAGTCCACCAGTTATATGCTGAAGCCCGTAATGGCTCATCTTAAACAGAGCAATGTTCTCGTTACATCGTCTGTGAGTCTAGCTTCCTAAAGTCCGACAACAAACGTCCGGTAGTAACATGTCCCAAGGGAGAGGCATGCATAAGCGACTTCGGCATGGTTAAACTCCTCGAGGACTTGATCAAGACGGCAGCCTTCACAACTCTTCGGGATTCAGGGAGTGCACGATGGCTGGCGCCTGAAGTCATCAATGGGAAAACCCCATCCAAACAATCGGACACGTACTCGTTTGCCATGACGATTCTGGAGTTGATAACCGAAGAGCGTCCTCTCATTGAATTCAAGACGGATACGGCTGTCATTCGGGCTATGGCCGTGGCGTCAATCAAGCCGAAACGCCCTACTGGGCAAGCAGTGGAGCGGTGGTTGGCGGATGATCTGTGGGCACTGATGGGGCAATGCTGGAGTTCATATGAGACACGCCCAACGATGGAAGAGGTGGAAGTTCCAGTTGAAGGATGCAGCTGAAGCAGGAAGCCGTCGAGCATGAGCTGTGGCGTAAAAGGACTTGGTTTCTTAGTTTCATGTACAATACCAATGGGCTTCCCATGTAATACCCAACAATATTGTGTTTCCGCTCAGTTCCAGAGACATTCGAATGTCGTAGAGCTATCACGAAGGATATCAGCGAAACCTGGGGCATACAACAAGTGTGACAAGAGGCCATACCCGCTTTTTTCACCACCAGCATCCCTCTCTCCTGCAACCTAGGAAAAGCACTGCTTACCTTGGGCCCACTGCTACAACACAGTTATTTAAGTCCTTAGATATATGCAGCTGGGAGTAACACCTAGTAGTAAAGTAGTGGGATGTGGATACTAGATCAGTAGTGACAGTTTCCGAGATAAGGGCTTCAGAACCGAATAGAAAGCGGCCAGTTAACGGGGCATTATTAAGGCATGCCATGATAAGTTAGGTCATGATTGCATGTCGAATCCGTCACTCGTAGCCCCGTCTATCAGAATCGGGTCCACTTCACACACTGGCACCTCATCCCGCCAAGGAGGATATGCTGGATCTATTCTATGGGACAGGAGCCATGCTACAAATATGGGGCAAGATTGAGTTGCATTGGAAGGGCGCGCAATGCCACGACGCGTATAGGCATGAAGGATTTGTTAGTGAACAACGTAGTCCCGACAAAGCTTCAACAACCTTGAGCTTCTGTCTTCCCTCAACCCACATATTTACGAATGGCATCAGGTGTGTGGACACCAGTGGACACCACGTTAGGTGAAACAAAGAATGGAGCACCATGCTCTAAATACGCGTCGTTGTGATTTTATTCAGCTCTCTCTGGCCAAAGCGAATGTCCACCACACCGATACGCTATGGCGTTATTTCTGCTGGAATATTCAGTATCAAAAAGTGTCAGCAATTTTGAAAAGTGTCAGAAATTAAAAAGTGTCAGGAATTTAAAAGTGTCACTGAATATACCTTGCAAAAGTGTCAGCAATTTTAGGACATCAAAAAGTGTCAGCAATTTTGACTTGGGCAAAAAGTGTCAGACTTTAGCAAACAAAGCCAAATATCATCAGCCCAAGCCAACCTTGATTGGTTGTCTGGCCTCTGGAGGTTGAGGCTTCAACCACTAAGGTATAAATTATACATCATTCTGTTTGCCTCATTCAGGGCTTTCGAATGGTGTAAATTTTATGACACCTATAGCAATGTGGGAGGATGTGTGGCCTCCAGACTTGACAAAAGCCCATCTGAAGCTGGGATTGATGGGATTGATGGGCCATCAATCTCAGCTTAGGTCCTCCTGCTGCACATGTACATGGCCTCTGAGATCTCATACTTCAACCAATATGCTTAGAGTACTTTACTTATGACTTTATATGATATCTCTGAGTATATGTATGAAATTTCTATGGGCAGGGAGTATTTTCTATCAAAGCTAAAGTCATGCATCTACTATGTGATGTCACACTATGCATGCCATGTTGCATCTGCATTGCAATTTTTCAACCTTACCTTCACTTTTCTCTGTTCATCTCTAGCTGCTATTCATCCCTCCTGTATCTCAATGCCAGAATACTAGGAATGCTGGGCTCACTGCTTCTATATGTCTATGTTCCTGGATGATCACAAGAAAACTACAAATCTGAGTGTTCTAGCTCTCTGGGCTGATGCAACTGCAAAAGAATCAGACCTGGCTCCTGATGGCCATGTATTCCGGATAGATGACTTGGTCAAACTTGAGAGGGGGACTAGGGGACACCAAACACCTCTC